>VZRL01005927.1:909501-930573 GCA_013397895.1 Origma solitaria
GGGGGTGTCGGCAGAGGGGGAAGTGAACTGCTGTAATCTATATAAAATTCTATTGAGTTTTTTGTTTTGTAAAAAGATTGTTATCATAACATAATGGGGTAATAATTCCACTAATTGAAATCACTGCACAAATTCCTGATATTGTCTACGTATGCGATTTTTATAATAGGAAAAATATGATTATTTATTACAAATAAAAAACAGAATGCTAAGGGAAAAAAAGAAATTATTTTTACTTTTAATTTACATTTGCACATTATATATTTATAAATTTAATTAATATGTTACCATTGATTTATCTAGTACTATTTTTCTACATGGAAAGAAAATTTTTCATGATACACCACAGACTTTTTTTTCCCTGCTTTGCTTGCCTAGAGTTAACACAGCTCCTCTGAAATATCTGTCAGAATCTGCACATTTTTTCTCTAGGAGAAGAACAAACATCTAAAGATAGTAAAACAACCTAAGCAAGTGCTGAAGATCAAAAATCAATAAAGAAAAACAAGACAAATGCAACAGACAAAGAAACACTGAGTGAAAAACACTTTGAAGAAAGGCCTCAATACTGTGTTCTAAGACTTGGTGTTACTTCCATTTAAAATTCAGGGGGTTTTATATAGGAACCTTGTCCTGAGTGCTGTGGGTATTTATTAGGGTGCACAGGATAAAGGAACAATTTCATAAAAATCAATATATTTTATATTAAGATAGGCTAAATTAATAAGCTTAATTTTACCTAATGACCTCACACACAAAGATTTAAACCTGGATGTTGTCCCTATGTTCTGTCAGCTGAACACAAGCCTCAGTGTCTCTGTTGCCTTGAGAAGTTCACCCATTTCTGAGAAGAGGAAAGACTGTAAGGACAGGTGGAAGACTCAAAACATTTGCTTATTCAAAGTTGCAATTAATTCCAATCTCTCTTAATTCCCCATCTTGGGTTTACTGCAGACATCACTCCTAAAAGATAAAAGGCATCAACTGTATTTATAAGTATATAGCTACTAGTTGTTACTCAATATTTGGCTTTCTAACAATATGATACAAAAAGTTTACTTTCCACACAGTGCCCACTATGCTTCATAGAACAGAACTAAGATGCATAAAATAGAAGCATATATTTTGTTATTATCTTATTAATTCCATGCACTTATTCCCATTTCTCAAAAGGTTTTAAAATATAGTTAAAGTTTACAGTAGACTGTTTATGAACTGTGTTAAGTAAAAAAAAGAAAAAAAAAGGCATTCTTCTCTAAACCCATGGGTTTTGAACTGCAGTAACACTATAAAACCAGTTTAAATAACTATATCATTAAATGGCCCCAGTGGATTTGTCATCTTTCAGAGGAAATAACAGAAAATCCTGGGTTCCTATGGTTTCTCTTGAGGCCAATCAGGCATGAGGATATTTTTAATTATGATTTTTGTTCTTTTCAGTGCAAATATTTCAAGGGAAATATTCCAATAAGAATTTCAATCCAAGAAAAAATTAACAACCAAGCTACAGCAAAGGTGACATGTTGTAAGCATTAGCGAATTCTTCAACACAGAAAAAGTCCCTCCTGTGTACTCTCACAAGTTCCCAAAGAGTGTACTGGATCCAGCTGCCAAATACATCAGAGTGAGTTAAATCATGTTTTTCAGTTTGATGTTTTACCATAAGACAAAATCTTGCCAAGTGTTCTGTTTTTTTAGAAGAATGCATTCTGTATCACACATACTGTTACATGACTTTTTAAATTAGAATACTTATAATATAGCCGTCTAAGATTAATATTTAAACCATCATTTAAGCTCATAAATTTGCATTGAGCAATCATATGACCCCAATATGAAATTAGAAGCTAAAATGCAAGAAATATAACTTGATTGAATATTGTGGATTCCTTCATTAATCAATGAAGGGGTGCCTTAGAATTCACACAATAGAGCCTTTTAGAAATGTCACATCTCTATGTTAGAAGATTTCTGAATTCTCAGATTTCATCTTACAACATCATCAAAACCATCCATAATTTCTTCTTCTGGATGGAGCACTGTAATCAGTGATCAGTAGGCAAATTTCTTTTTCTGGGTGGAGCAGTGTTGTCAATGATCAGCAGGCAGAGACAAAAACATATTCCGAAAATGGTTTCCTTGGTTCCTCCGTTTTCCTGATTTAAAACAGCCACAGCAGAATTGTAAGAGGAAGACAGTCTCCTCCCTTCGTACAGAGAATGAAATTGCTTCTCAGAGTGCTTTAAAACACTATTGTTTAATACCTTTCTATTACAAAAATATACATGGGACCATATTGCTGTTTGATAAAGCAGGCATATTGTTTCTTGTCTTGAGAAATGTCTCATCATTTCTACAAGGCGCTTCCACAGCTGCTTTAACAAAACAACAGCAACAACAAAAGCATGCACAAAGCACGTGAGCTTTCTATCTGTGCCTTGGAATCTAGACTGACTTTAGTCTTGGCTTCTCCATCAAAAGGTCAGGTTACACCGCATGTCTTTCATCAATTGTTCTGTGGTAAGGTCTTTTGTATGTCTGATCTTGATGTTGTTGCCAGGGTAGACTTTTTTTCTGTGTTTTGTTTTGTTTAGGTCCCTAAACTTACTACACTGAGATAAATATGCGTATGATGTAGCTCTCAGCAGACACGGTTCTGTGCCCTGTGCCTCAGAGCAAAGCAAAGGTATGTAAATTTGCAACAGCAGTTTGCTGTCTCTTCTCTGAACAGATTGGACCCCAAGACAGGCCCTCTGGCACTCTTTCATTCTGCTGCTGATGCTTGCCATTGTGGAGTTCTCCCTGGCTTGTTCCTTGCTGTTAACACCAGGAGATCTCACAAGCATTCAAAGGAAAAATGTCAAGGGTCATTTAAAAAAAAAAAAACCAAAAACCAAAACACCCAGCCCCCCAAAAAAAACCAACCCTCAGTATGTGTTTTTAAGAAATGTCTTATTATTGTTCTTTAGAAGATACATTAAACAGAGAACAAGGAATCTACAAAAATATATAATCCTTAATTCCATGCCCATCATTTTTGCTTGAAATGAAACTTTCATAATTGCAAACATGAAAAGAAATATCAAATATTAGGTGTTTCAGCAGTCTTTAAAAATAGAATAATGAATTTTTGATTGTGCAAGCAGACAGCATTAAATTTATCACATATTATTTTTAATGGACTGCCCAGGTTACTAAAGAGTTGAAAACATCTAATTTAAAACTCTATTGGGAACATTAATTACATTTTTTATATTTACAATCTGCCAACTTTCCCATGGCTGCATAGCAGCAAATTTGAATTTCCTACAGACTTTAGATAGCTGTACCTTTAAAGTAATGCATATTCCACAGCCCTAATATGCAGCAGTGGGCAAATATAAAGACCATGAGAAGTGTACTTTTGCTACCTGTCTCTCACAATGGTACATGTTTGGGAATTTAAAAACTAATTTTCTTGGCCCAGAATTCTATATATGCTACAGTTCTTTCAATCTCCAATGTTAAAAGCCTGACAAATGCTGTGTTTGATGACTCTGCACTACTTGCAACATGTGTATTACACAAGAAAAAGATTCTACATTTTAATTTTTTTCAACATAAAGAAATTTTGATCATAAAAAAAAAAGAGTAAATCAAGGTTTAAACCCTTTATAATTCAGTACCTGGAAGCCTGCAGCCATTAGTCTGTCTCTGTGAATATGGATTTAGAGAAAAGTAATCAGGGACTGCATGCATCTATAAGATGTTTCCTATTTTATACTTCCACGCATTTTCTTTGTGTACACCTAGTTACATCCAGCTGCTACAGTCAACTGCTGCTGAAGCTGATCCTGGCTGCTCTGGCAGTTTCAGTCAAAACCATTGCAAGCAATAGGCAGATTCTAACTCCATAACTCAATTAAGGCTCTTGGAAGAGGTCAGTGGGTTTTGGCCCAAACTTACTCTTGCTGGAGCATTTGTGAGACAGGTGTACACCCTCAAAATCATGTTTTTTTCTTGGTAAGAAAAGCATAGAAGTAAGCTGGTCTCGGTGGAAGAAACACATTCTTTATGTCTGTGTGTGTGGGAAAGAGAAGTGGAATCACTGAAGCACCAAAAAGGGACATGGTGCTGAGAACAGGCTATTTATCTTGCTAAATACACAGGCCAAGTCATACAATCTTTGTTCATTTAAAACTACACTGATTCCAAAAGAAACTGACTACATAATTTCCCTCACTATGAATAATTCCACTAAATGAATATATTTAATGCACATGAATATTTATCACTTCCAGCTTATGAAGTATTGCTAGTACTGAAATAATTGTGAGACTAAAACAATATTCTGCATTTAAAAGGTCTTTTTACTATCTCTGTGTCTCTCTGATGTTGAAGAAATCCTACAACAATTTCGGTGAGCTTGACACTGACATCTGCAGTGGGGTACAGACATCAGAAGAAAACAAATGGCATTGGATGGCTCACACATTTCTGCTGATATTAACATAGTTGGTGTTTCTCACCTTGTCCCTGTCCCAGTAAACTAATAATGCTGAACATAACTGCAATAGTTGCATTAAATAAAATAGCAGGACATTTTATCTCTCAAAGTTTACCAAAACACTAATTCAAGTTACTGCTTTGTACAGGATATATTGGTTGTGGGATGTTTTACACCAAATATTCCACAGAAATTTGCTTGACTCTTGGGAGCAAAAGAAATTAAACATATTTTGTTATCTATCTATTTCAAAGGAGTGCACAATATCTATTGTAGAATATTTTGGAGGAAAAATACAGAAAATTCTCAAAATAGAAATTGTGATTCTGCTGTTGTCTCTACTAAGAGCAGTTTTATATTTGTTTACATTTTTTATTCATTTGTGGGTGTGACAGTATACTAAATATCTACACAGTTACTCTGCCATATGGAAAAGTCTGCAGCATCTAAACTTTACCATAAGGCTGGATGTTTTTAATGAAGTACGGTTAACATTTAAAAGGTTCAGACTCCCTGACAGAGCTGCTGGAAAGGAAAAGAGACAAGAGATTGTTTGGTTTTTACTTCCTGTAATAAAACCAAAATGCTTACTAAGCTGCATTTAGTTTTATTGAAGTGATCCAGGAAGCAGGAATAGATCCATCCACAATGCTGATGGAGAAAAAGGATCTCTGTTTTGGTACAACTTTTTAGCTTATCACATGACATAGTGTGCCATAGCAGGACCTGCTAAGATATATAATCTCTGTCTTCCAGTAAATCTGGGTTAGAAGTTCTTTTTATTTGCATACAAGCACAATTTTTACTTTTTTCCAATATTAATGTTTACTTGCTATAGATACTCCATCAGAGGATTGCAAACTATGGTCAGCAGGCCAAGCCCTACACAGATAGCTGGTGCTGTGTGGCCTGGACTGGACATACCTCACTACATTTCTTTTTAGGATAGCCAAAATTCTTGCTTCATAAAGGCAATGGCAAAGACATTATCAAAATGGAAATCAAATGTTAAAGGTATCAAAATCTTGTTTATCTGAGGTCAACAATTAATACTGCAGAATTCTAGGTGATATTAGAAATGGTGCAAAATGAGGAAATTCAAGCATTGGACTTTTGTGCCTCTCAATAGTATTTCTAAACAGTCACTGAATATCTTTCCTATGACCTTTACTGGAAGGTTTTTAGTTTTCACCTGAATGTGCTCTTTGCTTAAACCCAATTTTTGAAATAAATAAGAAATTCAAATGTATTTTCTTGTTTCTTTTCAAAGGACTTTCAAGATTTATACTTCATGTGGGCTCAATCACAACCCTCAAAATAGCCGAGGATTTTAGTGAAATCTAACTCCATTTGTTTGTAAGACTGGAATGTTCTTTGAATTTTAATCTTCAGAATTTTAACATAAAATATTATTTTGCTTTTCTTTCTTATTTTAAGTTCTTCAACAATTGTAAAACAGTTTCTTACCAAGCATCATAGGGTCAAAGCTTTAGGCAGAAAAGTCATTGGAACTACAAAATTGTGAAACGTATGTCTCTGCTCCTTATTGCATATTAATATTCCAACAAAAGCGCTGTTTATTCCTACAATACATTTTATTCTGAATTGCTGTTTGAATTGAGATTAGGCAAAATAGATTAGTTTTGCAGGGTAAAATGATAGTAAGAGAAAGAAATATGATAACCTCTTATCTAGAAGCCTAAGGTTTAACATCCTTACTTTACAGCTAAAGAACAGCAGGCATGCACACACATTAGTTATGTTGTATTCCTCATATAAATATGACAAGTCTTGAATGTTTCTGAAAACCACCCTAAAATTTAAGATTCATTACATCTAACAATATAAAGTTCTTTAAGCTCTTTCCCTGTTGGAAAGTATATGATACCAATTATTCTAAGATTGTTTGAATTGACCTCTGGAAACACAGTCTTTTACTGAAATCTAAATAACTGGGCTTTTCTATTTAAGTAACTATGACTGTTTATAAATGGCATTTGTTTCTACTATAATTGAGCCATAACCTGAGAATTATAAAAGCTTTCTTTTCCTGGAAAATCTGTGAAATGCCATAAGGAAAGTAGGATGGCAAAGTTTTAGAAAACTAAATCCGGGGACGATTAATTGTGATTGAACTGCAAACTGAAAGCACCACAGAACACAGCCCAGCAGTACAAATTGCAATTCCATTATTTGAAATCCAGTTGTTTTTTCATGTCTCAGATGCAGAAACTGGACTCATAACAAGAAAGGCTGAAACTAAAATAGTGGAAATGTTTGGGAAATTTGCTAAAGTGCATAACCAGAACTTCTGTGTAAATGTTATATTACAGAATCCTAGGTGTAACCTAGGAAAGACGAAGTTGGTCCCCAAACTGCTGTCTTGGTCAGAGCTGCAACAATGCTGTACAGCACTTGGCCTCTACCCTCATTCTGGCAACATTTCTTTCTCTTTCCTGTCAGATCTTAGATGGCAATAATTTCATATGGTACTCTCTACAGAGTGCTCTTCTACCCCATGTGGTTTTGCATACTGTTTTGACTCTCCCCAGGCATGTCTCTCAGTCTGGAGTCACTGCAATTTACACTGCTGAGTAGAAAAACCCTCTCTATGTAAGGATGGAGAAAACAGAAAAAGCAGTGGAAAATAAAGTACAGCCATCCTAGGTATGCTTATTAAATTATGCTGTCTTGTTCCCAGTTCCTTCTCTTTATTGTCTTATTCCCTGTTCCTTGTCTTTGGCCAGTCATGTCAGCTTTCAATGCCATTTATCTCAATGGTGTCTTCAGGTCCTACTTTCTTATTTGTTCTTCAATATATACTCTAAACTCTTGTTTAAAATCTAATTGAGCAGTGGAACAGGCTCCCCAGGGAAGTGGTCACAGCACCAGCCTGACAGAGCTCAAGAAGAGTTTGAACAATGCTCTCAGGCGCAGGGTGTGACTCTTGGGGTGTCCTGTGCAGGGCCAGGAGATGGGCTGGAAGATCCTTGTGCATCTCTTCCAGCTCAAGATTTTCTGTGATTCCATGATTCTTCAGGTGGCAGGACAACTCAGTCTCTTCTTGAGTATCTGTGAGAAAGGACTGATCCATATATCATTAAACTCATACAAAGGTTTCTCCCAACTGATTTCTAATTGTGCTTCTTGCAATTAATATTTTTAAGTAATTTTTTATTCTTTATGCACATAATAAAAAAATGAAACAACTTCAAATGAAAGAGCAGCAAGTATGTATATCTCAGTTGATAATTTGCATAATTATATTGCTCTAAAGCACAAGCTTCTCCTTCATTCCCTGCTCTTCATTATATCTATTATTTTGTCATCAAGTAGAATTGTTTAAAAAATGTCTTCCATGCCTTATATTCTTTCATTAGAAAATGTATTTTTTTTTCTGATTGTAATATACAGTGAAGTTTAAAACTCAAGTCGATACAAGTTGTAAACTGTAGGACTAATATAAAGTTCTTTATTTTTTCAAGAGGAAAATGGCAAGGATCTGTGAAATATTAAGGAATGGGATATTTTAAATAATAATGTGTACACAACAAGTAAAAAGTGCCATTAAAAGAGGTGAGAAAGAATATTATCTATTTATTAATTCCTCCTCCACTGTATGTGCTTGTACATATGTAGAAAATCTTTTAAGCATATCATATTTCTGGTGAATTCATTATAGTATAATAATGTACTTTCAGTACAGAAACTTACTTTTGACAATCAATACCCTATTTCTGTACAACATTAAGTTCTCTGTCAACTGAAATGTTGGGACACATTAGCTGACTGGTTCTTAAATATTGTTCCAGTGCTTTTCTCGAATTTTTATGTATTCTTACATCTCTCTGCTCACAAGTGGTTTTAGAAGGAAATGTATCACCTACATAAAACAGCTGTCTCAGATTAATAGTGACAAAATGAATAAAACCCCATAGGAAACACTAACATGTATGAACATGCTTTCTGCAGGAATTATCTGCTATTCAAAAAATCAGGATCAGGTTCAAGAATATTATGTGCACTTGAGGGAAAATACAACTGCACTCTCTGGATGGGCAGAGGGCCCATTCTGACGTGGAATTGCTGTCATTCTGCAACCCTGTTCAAAAGGGGCTGAGGAAATCGAAGGTGACCTATAGTTGGCACAAAACTCACATCAGTGGAGTTTGGTGTGGGAGCGTATAACCTCAGGACACACTTTTATAGACATCTATTTCAAAATGTTTCCATGACAAAATACAATACCATCTGTGTTTGGGCTGCTGTGTGGAAGTACCTTTTATTCAGCATTTCAACAAAATCAATGTGAATGCAAGACTCAGCTCAGGGGAAAAAAAGTATGGCGAGGAAGAAAATTCAGATCCTATTTGCTCCAGCTTCTGAGAAAAATTAAGCTCCTCCTCTTTTTAGTCATTTGAGGGAACAATCTTAAAAAAGTATCAATAAAGTCCTCTCTTTACAGCAGTCTTCCAATGTTGAAAATAATTCAGCATTATAAGCATTGGAAAAAAGTAAATCCTTCTTGATTTAGCTGGAATTCATTCAACGTGTTTCAGAAGCAAAAACATAATTTGAGAAAAAGATAACCTAAGAGTTCTTTTTTTTTTTTTTAGATTAATAATAAATCAATCCCTAAGATGTCCTTTCATAATAATTATTGAGGGTTGTTTGCAAATGACTACCTTTCCTGGTTTTGAAACCTATTTCAAACAAAATAAATACATTTTAAAAATGGTGTTTTTTCTTTAGTTTAAATAGAACTGTGCATTTCTTAAATAAGAATCTCTACAGTCTTAAAAGAGCCCAGAGTACTGTCTATTTCCAGATTTTTTTTTTTCTTATGGTGAGGAATATGTATGAAGCTAAATAGATAGAGAAGGAGAGAGACAGAGAGGGGAGAAGGAAGTGGAAAAGTAGAGGGAGAGAACAAGGATACACTCACTATCATGAATAGTAAATGTACATAGAAAGTTTTAATAGTGTTTTAAGGGAAAGTAGGTATTTTTTCATTCAGACACATGCAAAAAAAATTTCAATCAATTTATTTTATATTTCAACAGTGGAATTAATTTCACACAAAAGAAAAAATAAACAGACAAATAAATAAATATACACATACACATCTACCTGAAGGTAACCTTTGCAGTTTTGATACTTTTGCTTCCTTTTTGGTTTTTTTGAGTTTTTTTAAGAAAATGTAACATTATAAGTAAATGTCAAGTAGAAATATGTCTTTGCTAGAACAGGCCATATGTTCTTCCCTTTTGCAGACCTTTAGGAGTGTCCAGTAGCAATACATGCTTCCAGATGTGTCTCCTTTGATAGCAGGCTTGTCAAGAGTTCACCAATATTTCTCAGTTGGTCATGTGATGTACAAATGTCCATTTTGTTTTCTATGGGCATGCTAACATGAAATTAAACATTCCTTATGTTTCCACATTCACTTTCTAGATATTTATGTAGTTAATGCTGCTGATTATTAGTGATCTTTTAATTTCAAGGCAGACATAGCTCTGGATGCTTAGTAGGGGTGAATTGTGCTTATTTATAGCTCCAATCTGTATAGAGGGAAAAAAAATAATATAGAGGAAAACTGATTGTCTTATTGATCCTGATAAGATTTACTTTCTAGTTTTCCCCCTTTTACAGGGATTTTTTTTTTAAATTTTTAAAACCCTAATTTAATGCCACAGCTGTGTTCACAATTCATAATATTGAGCATTCTGGGGGTTTGTCCTAATTTTTAGTGCTGTTTTGGAAGAACTGAGAGGAGTGATATTCCTGTGTTGTGAAGACATAGAGGTACTGAAGTTTTTCTCTCTCTTTGATACATTTCTTTTGCTTTTCAGAGGATCTGCAGAATGTAAATCTGCATTCTGCACAAAACTGTGGGTGAAAAGTGGAGTAATCATCACCCTGCCTTGGCTGACAATCTTGATTCTCTTTGAAGAGCTTGTCTCATTAAAAAGAGAAGCCCTCTATCCATTGTTCAATTAAAGAACACTTGACACAGAGACTGTTAAAATTGTGGAATCTAAATTTTTCATTTGAGATAAAATGTATTATTGATATTACTGCTGCTATTACTATTACTGCAATGTGGAAACAGAAACTGATACTTTATTCTTCAAATTTCTTTTCTATCAAAATTTATTAGCTATCTGAACACATACATTGTAAAACACATCTCTTTTCATTGGAAAAAAAAAAGAGACACCAAATTAAAATATCTGTTTAATGTCAAATGAAATGATTTAAATATTCTGTTTGGCTTTTATCATCCATGAGTGTTAACTGCATGAAGAATTAAGAAATAATTTTACCTATTCCCTAATTTTCAACTTTACTTCTAGGTCTGTTAACTATTTTGTTCAAATTCTTCAATTACATTTAGATTTAATGTCATATTCAAGTTGAGGAAAAGAGAACATAGAAGAGCTAGGTGGAACATTTGGCAGAAGGCTGGTGTCTAGCTGCTAATGCCTTCCAGATTAGTCATATGATCATAAAAGTCCTACCAGAAACTCATATGTCACAACATACATCTGAGAGATGTCAAGTTTGCAAGTTTGGCAAGTTTGTTTTTTCTTCCTTAACTGTATCTTACGTGTCTTCCTTATATTCTTTCTCCTTTGTTTAATAAATTCCATCCTCTTTCCCCAACATAGCATGTCAGAAATATTTTCCATATCTGCCTTCAGTGAAAATGCAATGGGATAGCAGAACATAATAAGTATCTAAACCTAGCATAACTTCTCTGTATCTTAAATTCTATTTGCTTGTCCCTTAAGCTGAGTTACTTCCATCATCACAGTGTGATGAATTTCACACTACCACCTATTTTTGAACCAATTCATGGAATTTTGTTCTAGGCAAACCTCAGCTGAGCTACTCTTTCTGGTAAATGCAATTAGAATAAATTATACTTTAGTTGCCTACAACTGCAAATGTTTTAACATATTTTTTCTTAGAACGTCAGTCAGCACTGTCTTCTCACTACTTTCAGTTTCTTTCTAAATTATTGCCATCGCTACAGCTGATAAAAGACCTGGTTTAATTACCACTGTGTCCTTCAGAGCTGATTATATGTATTGTCAATAGTGATAACTCGTGCCTAAGATGAAATGATGTTATCTTTTAAAATGTATTTTTATTCAAAAATATAACAACAAACCCACATCCTCTTTGACTATTTTTGGAGGAATAATATGAATTAAATTGGATGCCCTATCCTTTTTCTTTATAAATATTGTTGTGGGCTTTTTTACTTGATTGGTGTTTCTGTTTTTTGATTTAAACACACCCTGCATGGTCTTTAAAATTTTAAAACACTTCTATTAAAAGGCTATATCCTGCAACCTTAAAAAAAATGATACAATGCCTCTATGCACCCTCTGTATATATTCTCTGCTACTTATGGTAACTGAACCTTGACAAAAATTTATTTACTTGCTAGACAGACTTCACTTGTGACTTAGAATATGTGAGTCTGTATAGGTATTGGGAGACCAGTGTGAAATACATTTAATGAAGCAGTAAAACCACAGTCTAAATCTCCATATGTGAGCTGGTTATTCTATTCTTCTGTATTACTCCATGAAAAGGCAAAGCAAATTTAGATGAGTTCATCTAAAATGGGTCAGATTAGCTAAGACTTAAAAGAGATCTTAAAAAAAGATACTACATATTATTTATATGTATAAAATAAAGATAATCAATTGAAAGGACTACTTTGGAAGTCCTTTTGGTTCTGCAAGTTTATTTGCTTTTGTTAAACCAGCGAGATGAGCAGATAAACAGATCTTCCGCTTGATAAGTGTGGCACACAAATTCTCTTTCACACCAACTGAAGTAGCACAGTACACCTAACACACCTTAAAACATTGGATTTTGCCAACAGGCTGAGAACTATGGTCTGCCTATTCTGGTATCTTGGCCCTGATCATCAAGGTTAGTGTGTCAGACTTTTCAGAGAGGAGTGTACAAATCTCTGCAGTAGATTTACCATGGGGATACATATGGCAATGTAGTTTTACTTTCATTGACAATATTTAAAAGATACCGTCTTTTTTTTTTTTTTCTTTTCTTTCAGAAAAGAGAGTTTTCTCTATCTTTTAATTAAAAGCTCAGTTTCAGCAGACTGTTGACCTCAGTTTCAGAACAGATTTTGACGTTTTGACCTGATGCCTTTAGGGATGATAAACAAGTTGATTTACAGAGCTTGAAATAACAGCACAGGACAAATGCCTTCATACATCCCTGTTTCACAGGTTATGAAATCAAACAGTTCAGTATGTATTGGGCATCGGTAAAACTGTAACAAAATAAATAAAGCAGGAAGCACACAAACTACAAAGGTTGCTAGTAGTATTTCAGTCATTTGTATGCAAGCAACCTGTCAAAATGTCAGCATACAGTATCTTCTAAGACCTATAATAAAGTTACAGATTTGCAATTTTCTCTGTGCAAACCTTACTACAGATTAATGACAGGAAAGCCAATGAGAATCACTTCCAAAATTACAAAGGAAACAGTAATTATACATTAAATTTTAGAGTTGTAGAATAATAATACGACTTGTAAGATGTCTTTTTTTCTGGCTAAAGGCAGAAAATCTGTGTATTTTTTCACAAATTATGCTCCATGAGGCTATCCTTTTGGCAGTGTCCCAACTAAGTACACAGACATACTTTTAACAGTGGCAAGTTCTTGCTGATGGAAAGAAAAAAGCCACCTGAAATCTCTCATTTAAGTCAAAACTAATTTTAGACTCAGATTGATTATGTAAAGATGAACAGAAAACTATATATGCATTTCTTCTGAGTGCTTGTAGGGAGAATGCAAGAATCTGAGAGTCTTAGGAGAGTGTACAAGGAACAGCAGACAGACTACATTGTCATTATCTGAGATTAATGGAGTCACAGATTGGTTGAGACTGAAGGGACCTCTGAAGGCTATCATGTCCTGTTCAAGCAAATCCATCTAGAGTCCATTTCTCAGGGCTACGCTGAGATTGTTATTTTAATATCTCTAGGGGTGGAGCCTCTACAACTTGCTGTCCATCAGGAACCAGTCAGTATCCCCCTTCCTGTACTGGTAAATGAAGCTATTCATGCACAATGTGGTACATGGATACATGTGTAGGACTTTGCACTTCCCCTTGATGAACTCCATGAGGTTCTTGTCAGTCCTTTTCTCCAGAATGGTGAGGTTCCTCAGAACAGCAGCAAGCACAGCCCTCTAGTGTACTTTTCAGTCCTCCCATTTTTGCAATGTTTACAAAATTACTAAGAATGCACTATGCTTCATCATTAACAAAGATGCTGAAACTTAAATTTTTCAAATGATCCTTACTGACACCTGGCATCTTAAAATACATACACTGATAAGCAGACTGACCAGTACAATACCTGGAATTCATACACCTGTTGAAGATATATGACTGTGTATGCTTTCTATTTCAGCTCTGGTTTTCCATTATTTTTTTTTTTCATACCACTCATGCCTTTGTTCCACTTTCAGCTCAGATGTCTGCTTTTCTGCTTAAGTAATTTATTTTTGATTTCTCAGTAACACAGACAAATGAGTTAGAGAAGCTTTTAAATGCAGTTAATTTTGTAAAATTTTTAGGTATAGCACATTTGCCCCAAACATCATGCTTTTGTTAATAGGCTTATTTTACTGACCTTCATTTTTATTGCTTGCCACCACGGCCTTTACTAAAAAAGTGCGGGCAACCTTTAAAAATAATAGTGCCAATGTCAATCACACAAAAACTACACACAAAAACCTTCTGCAAAATGATCAATTAAGGCCTAAATACAAATGCAGTGTAGCTAGGCAGACTGACTGGATTTACAGCCTCCAAAGCAAAGTATACAATTAGCTTGAAATGCCAAACTTCACATGCCATTAAAGTGGCTGTACATTAAAAACAACAAAAAAATCGTAGTGAATTCTGAATCCATGATGAGTAGATTTAAGAGTTTTGGTGAACAAAAGCTATTCTGCTACACTCATTTGCAAAGGATATAATTAGTTGTTCTTTCGCTTTCTTGGATAAAGATGGCACATACGAAAAATAATAGGTTGTCAATAGCCAAAAGGGTTAGAAGTATAATTTTAACAAAGGAGTATATTTAGGACAACAACAACAACAGATTTCAGCTGAATATATGCAGTGTTTCAGAAGATTTTATGCCAAGAAAGATCTACTTGTAATTTATACGATATGTGGTATTTCTGCTTTGTTTATTCTAGTTCTCGTGTTATAAAAATGATTACAATGACAGTAGAATTTTCCTAATGCCTTTGCAACAATTTTAGGGGCACAAAGTTGTTACAGCAAAAATAAACCTACAATTTATACAATGTTAAATACTTCTTTGTGTACACATACTTCAAAAACATTTAGACCCCAGATGCTTTCAAAGTTCAAAAAGTGTTGAAAAAATTCATGTTGGCATACATTCCACTCTGTACCATGTCTGTGACAGCATAACAAATTAAGAGTGAGTCAAATGTGAGAATAAAGATCCATGATTTCTGCCAAAATCTGCCCAAATTTAATTACAATTAATGTTGTTGTCTTGTGGATTCATAATCAAGATTCCATAGTAAAAGCAAATTGCTTTGATTTCTGATTAAATTTACACAATTGTGAAGGTCACCAAAAGGTAATATTTTAATTTCATTTTTCTTGCTGATTTTGCAGCTACATTCCTCAAAGTAAGTAAACACTAAAGACAAATAAATAGCTGTTTCATGTATGGTCATGGATGAGCAGGTTAGACAGAAATTTGTAAAAATTACCTTTTTTTCTAGTGAAATTTTTGATTTGGTTATAAAACCAGAAACTTTTCACATTTCAAAGCAAAATTGCTTCTGTGATAGTTCTTCTGTACAAAATATGGGGGAAAGGGGAAGACCTCTTTGCCATACAGCAAATAACAAACCCATTTTCAGATGATTTTAAGATGTTTTGGACTCAGGATTCAAACATCATATTGCTCACGTATGAGTCTTCCCATTAGAAGTATTCATCACTAGCTAATCAATTAATTTAGCAAGTTTTGGAAACTGTATCACTGTATTTCAAGTGAATGTCCTGAGCTATTTGATTTTCTGGAATTAATAACTGTATGTCATTTAAAAAAATTTTCTCTTTTCTAAATGTAGTATTGTAGAATTTCATGGCTTTATAACTTCATGGATCGCAGAGTAAAATATCTTACTTGCCTTTGCAGACTGCTGTCTTTCACTGTACAAAGACAAATTGTGAAGGGAACAAAAGGCCTCCTAAAAGAGATTTAAAAGTCTTAAATCGCATTGTTAGGTCTACAGGGAAATGACTAGGTAGCTGACTTACCCCTGGCTTAAGGTCATACTGCAGAGCAGAATATTAGGAGCTGCTGGAGACATGCCATGAGAAGCTTGGGTGGACATGGCACACAACCATGCTGACAGAGGTTAATTATAGCATCATGATGAAAAGCTGGATGTCATAGGTGGATAAGGGGAAGTTACTTTACAGATAGCTGGGGGTGGGGAGGGAGAGGTGGCAGAATTGTAGTAACTGGCAGCAGAAAGTTATTATCAGTATTAGCAGTTACTGTCAATAATAACATATAAAGCCAAGATTGCCTAAATAAGTATATTTTTGATGGATGTAATGAATCTGGAAAAATTTAGTTAGCAGCAGGTTGTTTATACAGGTGATAATTTGGACAGAGAAAGGGAGATATGAGGCCAATGACATGAAACATAAGGAAGCAAGACAGGGGAAAGTAAAATATGGACATAACATAATTTGGGCTGACTGGAGGTATCTGCTTCACAGCCCTCAGCTTGATTATTGTAGCTGAAGCTACAAAGGAAAATAAGTCAACATAATTCTGACTATGCCACTTGTGTTAAACCAGTTTCTATAACCAGGAGCAGGGGCAAGAGTAAATGGGATGCATTCCGTGGTTGGAAGGAAGATGCCCAGGACAGAGGGATCAGATATCCTTATGTGTCAATGTCCATACTAGGCTTGATGTCATTAGCATCTTCTCATACACTTCCTAGCAGACATCAAGATGGATTCCTGCAAGAAGCAGAGCAATTCATTCCCCCTTTCGCATTTACAACCCTTCCTCTGCTTTTACCACATGAGACAAAGGAAAATGCATGGGTTTTTTTTCAGCGTGACCCATTATCAAGTGGCACCAGTGGGTGGTTTGCTATCTATGCTAGTATTCTCAACCAGGATAAACGTTCAATCTCAATTTTGAAGAATCCAGAAAGTTACTGTATTTCATTTTTGTGCTAAAAACAAGGTACCTTCAAATTCAGTACAAGAATCTGAATCTACTTATTTCACATCTTCATCATTTTAAGGAGACACAGTCTCATTTTTCACTACATGCATGTACCTTCATCTCCACAGAACCATCTTTCCTACAGATACCATTTTTATCTAGTAACCAAAAAGATATTTAGTGAATCATTGCCAAGAAATGACTAGCCATCCAGAAGCTCTGACTTAAAACCATAATAGTATAATCATATCATACACAGATTTATTCACATTAAAAAAATCAGACAATATATAGGCTGTAGGGAAAAAGAAGTAATACTTTGGTTTTTGTCTCACTATATTATCCTGAACCTCTTATTCCCCAGTTGCTCTACCACAACTATTAGTTTCCCAGCGTATCGAGGGTATTGATACAGATTTATTTTCATTTATTTAGACATTGTTTTCATAAAAATTTCAATTTTTGAAACTTCAGACTGTCAAACTTGGGTGAAATCAGCCAGAATCCACCTATAAAGAGGAATGGATTCAAGAAAATACTGATAAAATGTCATGGTTTGACCCTGGTTAAATGCCGGGCACCTATGACGTCTGTTCTCTCCACTCTCTCCTGCTGAAACTGTGTAGAAGAGAATAAAAACTAACACAAACACACTGGACTCGTGAGTTGAGATAAGCCACTGGTGGGAGGACACATAGAAAAAGGGTGAAAAACAGGTCGTGAAACTTAAAGTTGCAAAGTGATTTATTAACCTAACAGAGTCGGGGGACAAATCAGAGGTAAAAATCAGCTCTTAAGACATCGCTCCTTCACTCACCCCCCTTGCCTCTTAAGACACCGTTTCTCAGCTCACCCCCCTCCCTCCTTCCAACCAACAGCTTGGGGCAGGGGACAGGGTATGGGGTTTTTTCTCTTAGTCAGTCCAACACCACAATTCTTCTGCTACAAACACTGTTTCTCTACTCACCCCTCTCCCTATTAAGACACCGTTTCTCAGCTCTCCCCCTCCCTCCTTCCAACCAACAGCTCCCGGGTGGGGGCAGGGTGTGGGGCTTTCATTTGGTTAGGGTCAGTCCATCAAGGAGAAGAGTCCTCTGCTTAGCCATGGGGGTCCCTCCCACGAGAGACAGTCCTCTGCGAACTTCTTTGGTGTGGGTCCAATCTCACGAACAGCACCCACCCGAATTGCTGCAGCACGAGTTCTTGTCCATAGGGTGCAGAATTCCAAGCCGAGGCCAGGCTGTTTCCATCCCGGGAGCAAGGCCTTTCTCTCTCCTGCAAGGCCTTTGCAACTCTCAGTCTCTGGGACTCCCACTGGATCACAGCTTCCTGCAGGCATCCACCTGTTCCTCTGGCGTGGGCACCTCCCCACGGCTGTGGGGGGTTCTCTGCATTCCCCTGGACTCCATGGGCTGCAGGGGGACCACCTGCTCCCCCATGGTCTTCACCACGGCCGGCAGAGGGTTTTCAGCTCTGGCGCCTAGAGCACCTCCTCCCCCGCCTTCTCCATTGACCTTGGTGCCTCCATGTTGTTCTCCCTCACATATTTTTACCTCCTCCTCCTCCTCCTTCCCTGGCTAAAAAGAAGTGCGTGCTCACATTTTTTTGATTTCTTCTTAAATATGTTTCACAGAGGCATAACTAATATCTCTAATTGGCCCAGGCTTGGCAGCAGCATGTCCATCATCTTCAGAGCCATCAGAGACTGGCTCTGCTGGACATGGTGGAAAACTTCCAGAACCTTCACACAGGACACACAGGAGTCATCTTTACACCCCACACTCACTACTCACTAGCAAAAACTGAGCCAAGCAAAACCAACGCATACAAAATCACTTCAGCCTCTCAGAAGTAAAGCATCTTAGACTTACAATTTCTACACAAACAGGCACTAGAACATCAAAAGTCCTGCTGCTCCCCTAGAGTAGAGCACAAGAGAGACAGACTGACCTGGATGGGTAGAATTACCCATAGAAAAATGAAGCTGTTCTCACATCATTAATGGACTTTTGAATTCCAAAAATTTGGTGGTGTTTTAATCAATGCAGTGCTTCAGAAAGCAGAGTTTGATTACATCTCTGCTTAATATTTACCTTCCTGTTTTTTAATTAGCCATGTTTTGACTTAATTTTCTTGGTTAAAAGTATATGGTTTTTATTTTTACTCCATTCCCTCAGTACCCATCCTCTAATAAATGAGGCAAAATTACAGAAAACCTATGAAGTTTTCAAATAAATTAAAATTAACCCCCCCCCCAAAAAAACCCCTACATGCAAAACAAATGAAATTTAATAAAAAACCAACAAAAACAATTGAACAAGCAAAAACCCCTCAAATTAAAACAAATCACACATGAGTAGATGTATGCCTTGATCTCAGTTTTCAGGTATTATTGTTGTAGAGTGGTCTAGTCAGACTGTGTAGAATGAGAGATTAGGCAACGTTTCAGTTGATAACAGTGGAAGAAAATGACAATAAATTAAATGTAAGTGACCCACATATAAAATGAGCCAACAAAGAAAGAGCCTGTCCTGACTTCTGGAAGAAGTATCAGAAGGGCTTGGAGAGAAAGAAAAGAACAGGTAGAAGCTAGATAGTTAAGAGTAGAGCTAAATTGACTTTTCTCAAATATCTCAGGAATATAGCAGCAACAGCTATCATTTGTGAAGGTAAAGCAAAGAAACTGCAGATGTGGCTTCAGAAAGAGTAGCAAAAATATAGTTGGTGATGGCTCAAGCAAAGCGTGCAACATTACAGACTTCTGTGTGAAAAGTTATTTTTTCATACCCTACTATTAATTACCCTTCCACAATAGCAAATTAGAGTACCAGGAACCAAAGTGCTATTATTTAAATATCAACACACTTACTTTCTTAATTTATAGATGAGCCAGCAAGTCAATTTCATTTATTTACACAGCAAAGATATTACCAGTATGTGATAGGAATACATGGAAGCTTTTCAACACAGTTTTCTGCAATCATTGCATAAGAATCTTTAATTATTTCTTTATTACTTTCACTTTTGAATGCATACCTTCATTCTAAAGAGCAGATAATATTATCCGGTTGAAGAAGGTGGCAAAAATTTCCTTAATTTTCTTTGGATTTTAATGCAAGAAATGTTGATGGAGTTTCCCTAGAAGATCGGGATAGGACAGGAGGAACATTTCTGTCACCTCCCCATACAAAGAGAAGGTGTTTAGGAAGCCAAAAACTATAAAAAATGAGCAACTGCTGTGTGTCTACACTTGCTGTGAAAGAGAATATGTAGAGTTTGGATACAATCTGGGCACTGTGCTGGTAATATGGGACAGTACAAGGAATGTAGTAAAACTGGATAGGGGTTCCCATTTCTGTACAGTGTCTGTGCAAGCACCTATGTTTTCCCTGCTATCTTACTAGGCAAAGGACACTAAACTTAAATGTAAGTACATTTTTATGTATTTGTATATTTGTAGAATAAAATATTAAATAATGAATCAATAAAATAAAAATAAAATATTAAAGATTGATTAAATACAGTAATTAAATACTACAATAAAACATATATTTGCAGAAAAAATATATCAAATCATTATTATGTTCTCAAATCTTCAGTCTATGTTTTACTATGTCTGATGAAACAAAAGTTTCATAGACCTTGGTGAAGTGCTTAGTTTAATCAACCAATATAACATCACAATCTGTGATAGTCTTAACTATATCTGTGTTACTCTTAACACTTACTAGTTAACATCTTTAAAATGTAGGTAGTAAAAACCTAAATGACCACAAAGTGCAATCAATTCCTTTGAGCCATCTCAGAAGAAAAAATAAAAAGTGATGACACTAAAAAAAGAATATAATGTTTATATCACTATACTTACATATTTCAAAATATGTTTTCCTTTGCCTTTCTGATGAATTCATAAGCCCTATTCATAACTAGTAATATGAGCAGTAATTTTTACTGGCATTACTTATGAATCTGATAAAGAAATAATTTAAATGTTCCATCTAACTGTTTACACAAAGATAAGTGAGGAGATCCTTAGGGCAGCAAGGAGGATGCACAGCAAGCTCACTACCCTGGACTTCAGGAGAGCAGATCTTGGTCTCTTCAGGGATCTGCTTTCTTGAGGATGATGAGATAAATCCCTGGAGGCATGAGAGGTCCAAGAAATCTGGTTATTATTCAGGGATCACATCCATCAAGAGCAGAAGGATGTACATCTGCAAAATTTAGGCAAAAACGTCAGGAAGCCTTGCTCATATATTTTTATATATATATATATATACA
>VZRL01005927.1:930680-1021749 GCA_013397895.1 Origma solitaria
TTATATATTTATATATATATGTATCTGGAATTATTTTGTGTGGCTAAATAATACATTGACATTATTGCATGAACTTTGACACACCTCCTAAAATTGACCTGAATGATCAATAGACATATGGAAATATTGCATAAATGATAAATATTTTTCTCAGTTGCTGTGGGGAGAGAGAGAGAGAGAGTATTCCTTTATGTTGTTTAAGGTGTACTATGAATAGAACCAAATGAATTCTCCCTGAATACATTCATATTATACTGTAAAATGCAATCATATGACAAGTGTTTAGGAAAAAGTGCTTGGAAGAGAATCATCAACAGATAGACTTTTGAAATAGGTAGGATACATTGCATATTTTACCACTAGAAAAATTGCTATAATTAGAAAGTAAAACTCATGACTTGGTATGCATAACATTATATCTATATTGATACACAGAAAAGCATTTTGTCATTTGAACTCTTAAAAAAAATTAATTTATTCATTCATACAATATCATGAAATATGTTTTACTGCAAAAGCAATCAGCTTAGACAGCTCATTAATCTTTCTCATACAAATATTTTGATCCCTCTATCTTTCCCCAACTATTTTTGTGTGTATGATTTAAAGATCAAAGAAATGATAACTAGTTTCCATGACAGCTTGAGATACAATGTGTTCTGCAATATGATGAACAATTAAATTATGATTTAATTTCATTTATTATTTTATGCTAACATAACATTAACAAAATAAATATTCTCTGATTGTGCTGTGTGGGGGGAAGCAGCTTCCTGCCCTTATGCTACATTCATGTATTTGCGGAAACTTACCGGATTTCCACTAGTCTAAATAATTTGTATTGACACAGGATTCTTTCACAGAGCTTAAAATTATATCTCCACAGTCCTCATTTTATAATGATACCCAAACTGACTCTCATGGAGATATCTTGTGCAAGCAATGCAGCTGCAGTTCTCCTCCCAGGGTTTGTTAAGAGACTGTTAAATTGGCTCCACTATTTGAGTCAGCTTGCTCAGAATTTGCTAATTTGGGTATTTCCAAGTGGCCCCACTGTTCTAAATGCTCTGACGGGAATATTTCTATTACTTCCAGTAGACTTTGGTCTAAAGTCTGAACATTGTGTGGTAATAAATTGCATACAAATTACATAAACTATATGTAAACTCGTATTTTATTTTGTTCTTAACATATTAAACACTGACATGGTTGCTAAGATCAAGTCCCTCGTTTGATTCAGAAGGCTGGGAAGAGGATCTGTAGTTGCTAGTATTTATTGCAGAAATGTTTCCGAGCTTCTGGGGGGCATTCTCTTTGGATGTACTCAAATTTTTCTACTTAGATATAATACAAAGGATGTGTCATCATCTGCAAATATGCTGAGGGTACGCTCTCCCAATTCTGGAGATAAATGAGCTGAAAATTTGTTAGCATAAGAACATACAGCACTAGTATAAAAACTGCATCCTAAATAGAAAAGATGTGTCTAACAAAGTGAAATTTGTAAGCTCCACATGTGTAACTATTTGTTATGCTACTGTATCTTCCATATTCTCTGGTATCTCCATTTTTACTTTCCAACAACAGCTAGTAAAAACCGTTCACAACAAGATTTCATTTGAAAATGAAAACAGTGTTCAGTACTTTATTTTCATTCTCCCCAGGAAAAGATATTGAAATTATAAATGCTGTGAAATGGGTAACTTCCTTTACTGTGAGATATAAATGATTTTTTTGTCTATTGCACCACTGACAATGTGAACTCCTTAACTAAAACTGGTTTACAAGCTTTTCTCAGGTCAAGTGTTATAAAAATAGTCACTGAGCAATAAAAACACAGGGTGCTCTATCCTATAATCTTTTTAGCTATAATTATGCTTAATTTCACCAGTTTGTTCCATGAAGAAAACTGTGAAAGTAATCAGTAGTTTTCAATATGCCTCAAAATATAAGTGCTCTGTAAAAAAAGGTCAGAACCTTCTTACCCACAGGAACGTCTGCTCATTTCAGGTGATGTTGAATTTGTATGCTAATATATGAAAACACTATAACTTTTTACCCACTCTTTACTCAGCTCACTTTCCTTGGGTAGTTTGGACTAAATAGCTAACATATGCCACAGCAAGTGTTATGGGAAACAATGACATTTTGAGCTATGTCTAGCTAGAATGTAGATGTCATATGGACTTTTAACAGGCACACAGAGTGAACTTAGTTACTTGCTCAGTACTTTAAACATGATTAGTCAAACTTACTATGTTCTGTAATGAGCACCAATAGCTATACTAAAATTCTGTTTATTCATTTTTTGGCCCACTGTGCTTCATTAAGGATCACCAATAGAGAATCAAAGTAAGTCCTAAGTGTAAAAGACAGAATTTTCAAAATCACAGAAATCAAGTAATTTATACACAGAGGGACAGATACATAATTGAACTCTGAAATTACCACAAATCTACACAAACAAATACACTCTTTACAAAACAGAGTTTACAAGTGCTTAAGGTTTAGCTTTTTGTTCGCTTTTAAGAGGGTTTCCTTACAGAGCTCAAAGAAGAAACCAAATTCTTAAACCTGAAGGACTCCGTTTCATCACATTTAGGATATTCCATCCGGCAGTTACATACACAACTCATAAAACACAGGGATCCCTCCACAATTAAGTGTTCTTTACTAAGAAGGGCCCAAGCAACTTTTTAAACTCTTTAACTGTTTAAATTTCAACAGTCCCCAAATTAGTGAATGTCTATCTTCCAAGGACACACAGGCTCTGCTCCAAGTACACATTCCAAAACATGATTGTAAATAAGCAATTAAACTACCAGAGGCTTACTTGATTATAGGATGTAGTCTAGGAAAAAACCCAAAGCACATGCCCCCTTCCCAAAAACTCCACCAAAACCTAACAACTTTTTTCAGAGTCCTTGACATTTTGATTCAGATTCTGAAAAAATAATCAGTTTCAGTTGAAATATTATTTTAAAATAAGAAATCTGATTTAATGCACTCAACTAGAGCTGAAAAGGATATATAATTTCTGATATAAATCATGTGAGATACAGCATTAATTTGTCATTAATTCAGTATTCTTTTTGTATTTCAGTCCTTGAGAAGAAACCTGCAAAAGAACGAAAATTCTACAAATGTAATGAAACCATCACCAGAGTTTTGGCTACAACATTAAGCACGGATTTGCTGAAATATTACTTTAAACTCCAGAGCAACAAAAGTTATGTGCTTCATTGAGTGTTTTTAGTAATAATGAGAGGAAAGCAATGAAAATTTTTTATAATTTGTTATCTTATTTTCACTTGCATAAATTGTATTCTCAGGAAATCTGAATTCTATAGGCAGGAACAAATTCTCAAAAGTCAAAATCCATGAAGCATACGGTGATTAAGTTATCAGTAAGAACTACCCAAAACCAATAGAAAATACCAATTATCCCTATTCCCTTATTAAAACATCCTTTGAATCTAGTGATGCTTACATTATATAGTACACAGTGCTACTGCTAGTATATTCAACAAGAATTAAACCAGCATATTTTGTAATATCAAGCCATAACTCATTACAATTAAATTAGGCTGAACAGCAGAGAATCCTAAGATCCAGATAAAGATGTGGAAAGACAATTTTGAAGTAACTCTGGTATGGATCATCATGCTTGGCACCACCTGTATTTTTATGCGTGGCACATATTTTTTCAATTGTAACCAAAACTTTAGATCACTGTATCACTATATTGTTAGTGGCAAAAGACTACAGAGATTATTTTTGTCATGGTTCTACTAAGAAATTTTTTCTGGTTTTTGGAAAAAAATAACAAGTATGGAGTTAACCAACACAGTCAATGACTGCAAGCCTTTAATAAACAAAGGTCCTCTTCCCTTGAATCTCTAAGCACATATTCTGTAAATAAGAATAAATCAACAGCAATTACCAATAATTTACTCCTTAAGATTGTTGAAAAATACCATACAGAAATGTCATAAACCCCCCTATTGACTAAAATGCCGAGGAGAAACACACTGTGGGACAACATGTACCAGTATAGATTGTTGTTAATTGCCTTCTGGTGTAACCTCTATGCACAGCAGGTCAAATTGTAGTCTCAGGTATGTCACTTTAACCTCATGAAGTCAATAATTTGTATGGGCATTAGAGAGAAGAATAGCCAGAGATGTAGTTTGACGTATATGAATGAGCTCTATCTTATCATTCATATGATACACTTTTCAATCTTTATCCTCATTATAAAAATTTTTTTAAAAAATTAAAAAGTAAAGCAAAATCCCTAGAGACATACAGTATCTTAGCTTTTTTTTTTTTTTTTTTTTTTTCAGAATTATGAGGGAATAATGTAGTACATTTTCTCCTCTACAGGCAGATTTACTTGAGTTTCTAAACCAAACTTTTTAAAACAAAGCAAGCCCATATTGAGCCTTGGAGTGCCATAGGAATGGAGGGAACCAAAGAAATAGGAAATCTACATAGAAAAAAAGCAAATTGGTTTTTTTTGTTGCCATTGAATATGTAAGGACCTTTCAATTTTAAGAATCATGGAGACTTTTACCTCATTTACTGCTCCCTGCATCATATATAGTTATAGAATTCTTGAATTGATAGTAATGGAAGATGAATTTTTAAAGATAACAGATTTCTAAGGGAACATGTAAGACAGAAATCTGCATATTCTAAACTGCATTCTCTCTTTGATTATCTACCTCTGTATATGAGATATGCTCTCAGACTACTCTCATATTTTCACACAGCCTTTTAGGTGTTGTCCAGTCTTTCCCTCTACCTAAAGAGCACGAAGTCTGTAAGTACATCAGATTTAGGAGAAGAAAAAAAAAATCTTTTGATATTTTTCATCTTTTTCTTTGACTGTGTCATGATCGTACTAAATACATTACATATAAGGAAAAAAAAGAAAAATATTTAAGTTGTTAGAACAAATCTGGAATGCACCTGCAGTTTAGGAAAGGGGAATTGTTTGTGTTGTTTGTGAGATTATGCCTGCAGGAATTAAAATTTAAGAAATAATGACATGAAATTTATATTTCACAATCACAGTATGAGTCTAATTTTTCCCTTAGGTGTAGCCTTCAAGTTTTCTTCTCTCTTTTTTTTTTTTTTTTTTTTTTTTTAATTTTTTGCACAAACACAGAAAAGAACCCACTTCTGTTCCATAACTCTTGGGATATCTGCCTTTGTTGATATTTCTTGCTGCTTCTGTAAGCTTGGAACGCCTTCCAGAAAACAAACCTCAAGATATACGGTAGGGAGAACAAATATTTTTATTAATATTCATCGCTATCTTTTGAGTTTTTTAATGAAGGAATTAATGTACGAGTGGCATCAGATGTTGAGATCAAACTATTAAGAAATTAGCTGCTGAACTAGGAGAAAATGGACTACTGCTGTTATTATTTGTACAGGTAAAGAAAAAATTGACATTGCTTCCCGGGAAATGCAATAAACCTGAACACAAGACTGTAGGGGAATGCTATCAAGCATATATTCATCCCTTAGGCACAATGGAAGCACACAATAATTTGCTAATATGAATAGTCATAACCCCAAGTAGTTTAACAGAATTGCAGTAATTCAGATTAATTGGCTCTCTTCAGAACTTCCTAAAAGTCACTGCCATAATGGTAATCTTTTCCAGAACGTCTGAACAACTCATCCTGACTGGATGAATAAATGCTGCAAAGTACAGTAACAAAAAAGAGGAGGGTTCAGCATTGCACAAAATCTTTTGTAGACTAACAGGTACCAAAAAGTAAATTGAAACTGAGAAGAGTATTTCAAAATCCATAATGTTTTGAGTCACAGATGTTGGATTATCAGTTTAGTTCCAAAGTATGAAACACCATAGAAGCTAGAAGATCATCCTTTAAAAAATACACTTTTTGCCGTTATCCTGTTATGATAAATGCTCAGTTGTCTGTTAAAAGGTAGATTCACAGGTTCTCAAGAAAACTAATTACTGATGTGAATAGTAGTGCCTTTGCTGTGAAAAAAACACACATAGCAGGTGTTGATGGAGATAAAAAAAAGTGTAAGTCTAGCAGTTTTCCACATTTAAAAGGAAGTGATAAAACTATTTTCAATTTCTATGCTTTTGTAAAAAAAAACTTTACAAATTCTGATAGAAAAATATTTTAAAATTGAGAATAGCTGATAAGGTTCTGCAGTTTTAGGTCAGCTGTTGTCCTCTTTTTGTCTAGGATAGAGTTAATTTTCTTCAATGTAGCTGGTACAGAGCTGTGGTTTTGATTTAGTGTGAGAATAATGTTGGCAACGCAGTGATGTTTTGGTTTTTCCTCACTAGTGCTTGCTGTAAATCAAGGACTTTTCAGACTCTTATGTTCTGACAGCAAGCAGGTGCACAAGAAGCCAGGAGGGAGCATGGGCAGAACAGCTGATCCAAATTGGCCAAGAAAATATTCCACACAATAGAATGTCATGCTCAGTATATAAACTGAGGAGAGTTGGCCAGGATCTGCCAATCCCTGCTCTGGGGCGGGCTGGATGTGAGCCAGCAGGTGTGAAGGAATTGTATCCTCCATCACTTTTTTCCTTGCATTTTATTCTTCCCTCTCCTTTTCATTAAAATTTATTATTATTCTATTTTACCTTGTTTTAATTGTTAAACTGTTCTTATCTCCACCCACGGGTTTTACCTTTTTTTAAATTGTCCTCCCCACCCCCTGTGGGAGATGAGACTGAGTGGGTGGCTGAGTAGTACTGAGTTGGTGGCTGGGGTTGAACCATGACAGCTATGCAGTTTAGGAGCAGTTCTCCTGGGCGCCTCAGGTGGAATGAGCAAAACCACTAAGCCATCAAACTTAAAATATTGAAGAGCACCTCGACATAAAGTCATCCTACTGGGCTCGCATTATTTACTGTGGGATGATAACACACAATAGGGAAAGCTGCACCAGAGACTGGTTTCGTTATCATTTGAGCAATGCCAACGTTAATGTCACTGGATGTTCAAAAGCTGTGCTGCTGCAAACTCTGCCTGGAGCTCCTGGGCAGCAATGCTTTTCCTACACTGCTCAGCTGCTGTTCAAACAGCAGGAGCAGAAGAGGCATCTGCACTGCTCATACACAGAAAGCAAAAAGGCTCTTTACAGCCAGCAATGCTTTACCTTGATGCTTAGGTAGCTTCAACTGATAGCTGTTTCTACTACGACTGAAAAATAATCTGAGAGAAAAAACATATAGAAAATATGGAAGCAACTTCCATTAGATAGTGTGGTTTAAGAAGGGAAAACAAACCCAGCACAGTACCTAGTTGTTGGCAATTTACTTTGTAACAGCTTTGTAATGGAAACTACTCATCCAACCCTGCAGAGCAGTGTGTTTTTCCTGTGAAAATATCAGAATTTTATGTATTTTAATGAGTTTGGAGCTAAAGCATTGTGTGTGTGTGTGTGTGTAGGTAGCATTAAATCACACAATTACTGAAATAATAAAGGAAGTAGTATTTGGGATGCTGCTATTTCATGTCTTTCTGAAATACACTCGTTTAGAAACTTGCACAAGCCATAAATAACCTTGTTGAGAAACATGTGAATTGAGAGGATGGACTTATCCACATTCACACCATTTCCAATATAAAACACACAATTCCCCACCTCCCTCTGAGGTCTTAAGAAAATGTCTTTGTAGCCAAGTAATTTATTGCAAAAACTATAGTCTACAAGGTTTTTTCAGCACGATCTTGCTGATACACAGAAGACTGCCACATATGAATTACAACAAACCTTACACACATATTTTCTCATCTGAGCAATAACCAAGAGGTGTCTTTACACTTTCAATGATGGAAAGGCAAAGATAAATATTAAACTGGAAGTCTGACAGCTGCTATTAAAATCAGGGCCAACCACTACCCTGCAAAACTGGCAGAGTCATTCAGCTTCAACTCTTAGCTTATTTCTGATTATTCACGTTTTTCTAAGAATAATGGGCTCCCACTTCCCCCCCGCCATGGCAAAGGAAACCTTTACCTGAATTTTTACTGACATGTTTTTCCCAACATAATGGAAATAAAAATAGAAAAAGCTAAAGACATTCATTAGCCTTCCAACAACAGGCAGAAGAAAATTACCCCATTCTCTGTTTCTCTTTCAGAATAAAGACAGCAAGGAGATGTTCAAGATGCACATACGGGAGAGAAGCTAGAGACTGATGTTAGAACTATGTGCTTAAATGCACAGTACAGAAACTAAATCATGTGAATTACAGTTAATCATCTAAATGGGTATTTGCCATCATATCAGACTTCAACATAACCACACACCCTGGAGTTTCTCTTCCAGGGTGGTTGTTCTTTTTTTACAGGCTGTAAAGTCATAGTAAGGGTAAGTTCAGTTACCACTCATATGGAAAAAAAACCTACCATGTACATATGATCCAGTGTTGCAACTAGATCTCAGTGCTATGCTGAGCTTCACTGCTGCACTTCTAATTGCACCGGTACTGTCTTGCTTTGCACTCCACACTGATTCAGCAGTCGCTGCCTTCAGTTTTGTTTCCTCTGCGATCTTAGTCTCTTGTTCTTGCAACTTGGCTGAAGTTGAACTCTAGAGCACAGGCTCTTTATTCATTGACATTGTTGTTCTGCTGTTTAAAAAAAAAAGATACAAGCGGAGGGTTCAATTACAGAGGGCAGTTGCATTGCCCCAGGGGGTGGAGAAACCTACAAACTGTGAATCAGAGTTACAATATGGCTCCTATTTCTCTTCTTCTATGAAGTCATTGATGTATCCCCCTACACCACCCCTATACTTAAATATATACTAAGGCATGTATAATTAATTAATTATGCATGCTCTGATACAGCTGCACTGGCCATAACACTGGGAGGGGAAAAATTCAGCCTACCACCTGTGCAGGAGGGGAAATAATAGCCCTATTGAGTCTGTCATTGACTTCCTTGTTCTTAGATTATAACTTTAAAAAAAGAAAAAAGAAAAGGGAAAATGTTAGAAAGTAAGCACTTTTTCCAGGAGTTGTTTTTCTTTTACTGGACTTCAGATCAAACTTTTTGTTTGAAAATCATGTGTAGATGTAAAACTAGTTTGTCTAGCAGGATATACATTTTCTCTCAAGGGATGTCTGACAATCTGTTAACACAGTGTATAATGAAGAAGGTAGGGGGCAGATCACAGGCCAGATTGTTAGCTAGTATAAAAGAGGTGTTAATGCCATTGACTTTAATAGGGCTACGTCAATATCCACCAGCTTAAGATTCTCTGTATCGCAGCCCACAGACCACTTGCAGCTTGCAAAGCCTTTGTATTCAGTCCACAAAGGGACTTTTCAATTGTGGCTATACTTGACAGAATCATAAAAATGTACTATTATCAGTTTACCCAGTGATTCTCTAGCATTCCTAAGGATTAACCCCTCTGGAAGCATAAAGAGTTGTGAGAAAACCTTCTCAGCTAAATCCAAGTTCAATTCAGAGGTGACCATTGGAAACTTTCATTAATTCATTTTTATTGTGATAACTCATTTTGAACACATGCTGTCTCAATTTATTAGCAAGCAAATTTAGCTGTGAAGATTCCACCTTTGAGTATATTAAGAAAACAAGCAGATTTTTTAGAAGTAACTTTTAATATGCAATATATCACCTTATAAATGTAAGACAAAAAACAACATAATTGATGTAAATTTTGTAATGCTGTTCTCAGGCTGATGTCTTATCTGTCAAGAGTTCCAGCATGAACAAAATTTTCAGGATTCCTATTTCATATTCTAATTAAGTAAAATTAATTAAAGCATAGAAAATATTTAACATGAAATTATTTCTGTGGAATGGAAGTTCTTATTTATGAGAGAAAGATGACCTTGTTCTCTAGAAGTCAGTAGGAAAATAAACCTGAATGTCTTTATTCAACTAGAACTGCAATGGTTTCTCTAGAGTTTGAATACCTTTGTTTATTCTTCCTAAAGAATAGCATTCACAATATTAAGGACTTAAAAGACATAGTAGAGCTCTACCAAGTTCCCTGCACAATGTTTTCCTCTTAAAAAAATTAAAGGATGATTATTTTATATTAAGTAGTTGTGGGGGTTTTGTGGCTAAAAGCCTTTAATGCTTCAAGCTTTATCTTATACCCCCCAAACCTCTCCATCAAGTAGTAAAAACCTTTATCTTCTCCAAATAAAAGCTGTATCTGCACATGTGAAAACTAGAGAACAGTTGAGAAATTATCAAATATTGTGCAAGTTGGCAACATCAAAACTGTTTATGTTGGAATAACTTTTCCCCGGGAGGTGGGTGCACTTTGGCAGTCACTGAAATGATCCCCAGATACCCATGACTCGCATTGCTGTTGATATATCAAACTAATATGTACCAAGTTGTGGATACAGAACACACACATGTCAGAAGTTGACATCAGTGGGGAACAGATAATCCTTTAAAGGCAGAATGAGTCAAGTAATTTTGTTGAACTATCTTGAAGTTGCGCAGACTTCTTTTGGGCAGTATGGCAAAAAAATTAGAATGCCAAAGAATTACTGTTATTAACAGCAGTATTTTCCTAACATAGGAAGTTTTAAAAATAATGAAAGTTTATCATAAGACTGCTAAAGATTCCTACAACTATATTTTAATCAAAACTGTTTTTGAAATATCCAATGTTAACCAAATTTACTTTAGAGACTAACCACTTTTAATTGTTCTTCATTTTTTACCACTAGGACTCAGCTGAGGGGAAATTACTGTTTTAACGGTGCCGTTGTCTAACATACCACAGAAAGGAGAATCTTCTGGAGAAAGGAGAATCTCTCTAATATGTGGATATTGTAAACCATTAATATCCATAGCTGTATATCTTCCAGTAAATTTCCTCAATGCTGAAATCCAGAGTGAAAATTTGCCAGAATAATTCTAAATTTTCTTCCTATCTTTCTTTTTTTCTACATGCAGATATTGGTATCAGTTGAGCCCATTTAAGATAATGGTCAATAGAATTTACATGCTTTAAAAATACTTCGGTGTTAAAAAAATAATTAAAAGCTTCTCTAAATATCTGGCTGCAAGCTACAATGTTATAATAAAATTTGTTCTAAACTTTCTGCTTCGCACAAAATTTTTTCTTTTTTTTTTTCCGACATTTATGCTATAATTTCTTCCTGTTCTACAAGCGGAGAACATTAACTAATTTAGTATTTCAAGAAAGAAACTGAACATCAAACGTACAAAAGAAACTTTTTCACATTCTCATGCATAAAAGTTTGTGCAATAATTTAGAATTTTACCTTTCCAGTCTGTTTCACTTTGATTGACTGTAGAGGCAAGAGGATTATGAGCACTGTCTGAAGCAAAACCTGAACATAAATTCTGAACTTTTGTTTAAGTTGCTACTGTGTTTTGTAGCATGCATATATTTAATTTCTTATGGTCAAAGACAAAAAATCAAACACAACTCAAGTTAAAAACACAACTCAGAATTTTGAGTGGAGTCAAATAACTCCAAACACCTAAGAACGGATACAAACAACTTATTCCACTTCTCATGTAAGAAAAACCTTTTTCAACTAGATTAAAAAGGGCATTGACTATAGTAGCTAATGAACTGTTTACTTCTTTATGCAATTAAAGTACTACTAACAATATTGAAACTGGTTTCAACCTATATAGACCATGTAACACAAATCAGAAAACATCTCTGGTATTCTAAGCTGAAGTCTATTGAAGTCTTATAATGCATAAGAGAGTAGCTAGCTGTAAAGTAAAAAGTAAAAGACTGTAAAAGATGGCATGACTTTACAAAATTTGCAACACAAAGAGCATTCAAGAAAACCCAGAAAACAGTTGGTGTTTGAAACCTATTTTTCCTTCTGTGAAAAAAACTTTCCTAACCAGATTCATTTTTCAGCTGTATCTGCTTTTCAGCATATCTCAGATGATGCAATGGAAAGAAGATTCTAAACACAAATATGGGGCCATTTATTTATACAGCCATCCTTGTGCAATAGTACTTGTGTAATTCTCATTTTTTTCAGGTTTTTTCGGAAATGAAAACTTTAAGAGGCTTTCTATCTCAGTCCAGAAATCCTCAGTTCAGTTTCCTTCATACAGCTGTTTAGGAATTTGTATTTTACTGGGTAGCTGAATATGTGCAGAAAGGCACCATTCACATTGCAAAAACATCACCAAAACACATTGTAAAATGGTCTTGTCATTCATGCTATCTGTACCTTTTGAACTACTCTCTTCACTTATTCCTGTGCCAAAGATATACTTATTTTTCAAAGAAAGAATTATATTCCTCTCATTTAGTCTTGCTTGCCTTTTGAGAGAGCACCATTACTTATATAGAATTCTTTTGCCAAAATCTCCAATTTTCCTCTCTGTTTTCCGTGACTTGTGCTTTCTTTCAGTTAATCTGCCTCAACAGCAAATTTTCACTCTCTGAGACAAATAATAACTTGATTTAATGTTAACTACCTGATTAAATAGGACACATTTTACTGTTCGTAAATATTTTCAAGAGGGCCACTAACAGGTTATAGGCTCTACTGAACACTCTTTATAGAATTTTTTACTGCAAATATTAAACACATGCCCGGCAGGAAAAGAAGCAATATTGTATTCTGATTCTATTTCAATGTTTTGCATGTTTAGATGTCTAAAATAGATGATATTTATCTTTCAGGGAAGGTCAAAAGGTGATATGGGAAGCCAGGATATCCACAACCAAGTCAGAGAACAAACCAATGGTCCAAATTTTTTTTTTTTTTTTGTCTAAACCCCTCAAAACCTTAGTTTTTTAGTCCTGTATTTATTTCTTTCCAGCCATTATTTCCTACTCTATGCAATTCTCAAACATGCATTTTCTTACACAAAGATTATTGCTGGATGACTTACGGGAGAGAGTATGTCTTCTCTGTAAATGTAACAGTCCCCACATCCGTGGAATGGCACCAAGACTGAGCATTAAAACTTCTTTTAATTTTTTCTTCAATTATCTCACAATCAACTTCTGGTAAACCAAAATTCTGTTCAAATCAACAGAGCTGTGTAAGGGCATATAGATACAGAAGTGGGACATCCAAATAGAAAACACCAAAATTAAAACTCATTTAAATAGATGGCTCCTGCTTGTGTGCAGCTGTCTGTGTCTTCTTCCCGGAATCACTTTGAAGATGAGGTCATCCTGAGAACTAATGAGAGAGCCGTGGGCCTGCCTCAGAATTAGGAAAAGTGATGGTAAATCAGTCCTATGTAAATAACTTCCAAAGAAAAACATTACTGACGTTCAGGGATGCATTACACTTCATGATTTAGAACCCTTACATATTTTTCTGATGGAGACAGAAAAAAAAAAAAAAAAAAAAAAGAAAAGGGAAGTATGTTGCTGCAACATTTCCTGCCTGCTTATACAGATGCCTGGTTTTGGTTAACTCACAAAATTGGCCCTGAAATCTCCTGAACACAGCACAGACTGCTGGAGTCAAGGCAGTAACCAGGTTCTATGCATCAGAAATTCCACACTTAAGCCATGCTGTCAATGAGACAGACCCCACTGTTTAGGTGTGTCTTCTGTCAGACATTTCTGAATAGGCCCTTGTTCCATTTGATACTATCCTGAGGACGTTTTATCACAGTTCTGATGCATGGTAACCTGATAAGGCTTCATTTAGCACCCTTCTATCACTTTTTAACCTTAACATGCAGCTAAAATCCACCATCAAAATAGCAGGGTTTTTTTTTTATAGTGATGGAGTGCTCACCAGTGGTTAAAGCAGATTAACTAAGGGTTTTTATTACAAAATAGAGTTTGTATCCCACAGTCTTGACAAATCTTTGCTAACAGGAGTTCCATCATCTAAAATGGCTAGCTGTTAATACATGATAAGGTTTCCAAGAGCATAAAAGATGCTAAACAAACCAATCCAGTGAGGGAGGCATTTGTAAGGTGTCAGCACTATTGTTAGATAATGCTTGAACTGAGGTATCTATATATATCTTAGGATAGTAAGAAAATAACTTATTATAATAGTGCTTGAGAAATTCAGATCAGTTATTTTATGGAGGAAACCAAAAAATTAACATTTCTGGTTAGTATATTTATTGTTAATGACATTTAAATCTAAACCCAAACATTAAATGGAGTATGTATAGCTAAAAATATCAGAAAGTTCTTTAGTTGGTTCATAAAATATTGAGATCAATAATCTAGCCTATTTAAAAGTTATTAATCTGTCAGTCAGCAGAATATGGTCAAATATAAAAAGAATTAAGAAGATGCTTCAGAATCATCAGATTCTTTTAATTTTCCCCTCAACAGTAAAAAATAGCATTCAAGAAATTAAGTGATTACTTAAATGCATACTTATATATAAGTAACTTTTTATATAAATATAATATGTTTGTTGTGTATATCTGTTTGCTTTATTTAGTCCATGTTTTTAAAGCTTCCCACTGCTCCAGGTGTGTTCTGTAGTGACTGCTGCATTTACAGCCAGGTTATATCAGATATCACATGCAGTGACAAGCGCTTTACTCCACACACTGTCCAGATTTCACTATGTCCAGTAAACTTTTGTTGTAACTTCACCTTTAAAAATGTAATACTCAATCCTTTACTTAAACTAAAGTAGATGGGTCTGTCTTTGTAGGGGAGCCATGTTGAGCTCAATGGAGATAAGCAAGAACAATAGATTTTGCTTATGCACAATTCAGGAATAAAAACCATTTTCTGTTTCTGGAGTACATGAAATATAGGTGATATAAAGAACAATACATATGTAGTATATACTTTATACTGTACGTAAATAACACTTGTATACATGCACCAACATGTATGTTTATGTGTGCATTTGTATAGTAACTCTACAGGAAATTACTGATTAATTCTATCATAAATATGGCTATTATTATTTGTTTTATATCTTATGAAAAATAAAATGTTTTAATCAGTTGCCTTTTAAATCAAATATTTGAAGCATGATTTTCAAGACTTTTTAAATTTTAACTCATTTTTCAAGAATAAAAAAATAAACCAAAATTAGCAAATTGTAGATTGTGATCTAAATCATAACAGGAAAGAATTATTTTCAGTACCCATGACATAAGTGGTTACTAATATATCCATGCAGCTGGGGGAAAGGATATTAAAAAGGGGCTTAAATAAACTACATTTCTATGACAGTAACTTGGTTGTGATTCATAGTCATAACAGCAATTACGTTCTGATCTCAACAGGCTAAGGAAATAGGGAGTGCCATTAGTTCAGTTTGGGTTGTAAAGGAGAGCAGTAAACTATCTAAAAATTGCTATTCCACTCATATTCTTGTGTGCCCTAAGCTACCTTTTATGAGTAGAGTTTAATAGTAACAATACTGCATAATGATGTATTTGTGTGATTTTATCTGTGTTTAGAGTCTCCTCCTACGCACTCTCACACATCAGATACACCGCAACATCTTCACTCTAGTATTTTGGCAAAAATAAATAGAGCAACTGTTAAGTCGATTGAGAGCTCTCTTACCAGGAAATAACCTTCACCAAACGACATCTTGAAACTGGAGAAGGACTGCAAAAATCTGTTAAAATTTTTCTCATTAAAGAAATCCTATATTATTTTACCAAATAGATCAAATTTTGGAGTCAGTGTCAGTCATTAATAGAACAGACTCATTTTATAACAGTACACAAGCAGATGTAGGACTTATACTTGTTCAATTTAGAAGAGAGTAAACAGCAGGTGTTTTTCTTTGAAAACTGTTTATTTCCATGGGGTGGAGTAGAAACGGAATGACACAACTCTTTTTTAATAAGAAATTATTTTCTAGTAATAAGGCTTTAAAGATCACATTGGAAATCCTAGTTAATACTTTATATGTTTTCCAAAGTGTGCCATCTGAAACAATATATGCTAAATGTTGATGGTGTTGTATTTCCCTCTGTACTTCAGGTCTAGTGTTGAATAATACAGCACATAAATCACACCTGAATTGGGAAAAAAACAATCATGTTCATTTACAATCAATGACCTTCATAGCCAGTGACAAGGAATTTCTTTGTCTGCAGAGGCAAATTTTGAAATGTACTATCAGAATCAAGAAATACACTCTTGTTGTTCATTTGGGACTTTTCCCCAAATAGATGATGTAAGTGAATGGAGCTGTTGGTTTTAGTTGTATAACGTATGTTATATATATGTGTCTGGCTCGCCAGAAAACAAGCACCAGAGTATTTGCTCTTATTTTTTACACTCTGATAAAAATGCTTTCAATGAAAATTTACCTTCAGGACTGTAAAACTTATGTACATATGCACAAGATTATATGGGATGCTAACTATAAATTAGAATTTAACTGGGAGATTGTAACGAAAGGTTTTCAATGTTAAACTGCTTTACCTGTGTACACAAAGCACGCAACCACCCAGGTAAAATGTGTTAATTTGTCTAACTAAGGTGACCCATTTATGTACCTGAGCCACATTTCTGGACAGATGATTATTTGACAGTCATACAGAAATATTTAGAAATAAGATGAATCTCCATTATTGTAGATTATGCATCATTACTGTAGACTATATATGGTAAAGCTCAGCAGTGTCTTTCTCTGTTGTTAAAGTGCTGCCTACTGATGGCAGCAGTGTGGTTTTGACTTGGTTCATCCCTTTAGGAATATCCAATATAAAAAAAACTATTGTGTGTGATTTGAATTTAATTATTTAAAAGTTCAGAATAAAATGTTTGTCACGAATTAATGTTTTAATATGTCACAAATCCTTCTATGAAGTTTTGTTAGAAAGGAGAAAAAAATATATATTTATCATGACAGTGATTCTTTGATGTGGAATTGATTCTTCAGGCTCTGAAACTTCATTATAGTTATAAAAGAAAATATCTATTTTTCAACACTGTTTAATGAGTGAGTACAAGGGTTTTTAGCTAACTGCTAAAGTATGATTGCTTTGATCTTTTAGCTATAGTCCTTTGGAAATGACAGCTTGCAAAGAAACACAAGAAACCATTCAGATTGAAAACCTGTTGAGAAATATTAGGGAATAAGGGTTTTTCTTTGGCTTCAGAAGACATACCTTATCACTTTCTGGTAACAAACCCAACCCTGTGTCACTACTTTATTGTAAAACCAGACAGAGATCCCTGTGGTCAAAATAGTAAACTTATATCCGTATGATTTTAGATGACACTAAATTTGTTTGACTTCTTCTGTGAAGCCTGCCACATTCTAAATGGAATGTGGGCAACTCTGTATTCCTATTAAATACTGTAGCCAGCAGAGACCACTGAAAAGTGATTTTCCCTCTTGAGGGACAGATCCAGCATTTGAGAACTGGTCCAGCAGCTAAATAAAGGAAATACATCTTAATTTTCCTCTTATTTATCTTGCAATCTTATGTAACAACTTGTGGAATTTAATTGGTGCTAAAACCTTCCGGACAATTCTTTGAAAACCTTACTTATTCCTTTGCCCTTCTGTGCAAAGGATTACTCACAGGAAAATTCTCACTTGTTTCAATGAAAACAGTCATGACTTAGTGCCGTGCAATGAAAGAAAGGCATTTTCAGTCTGATCATTTGCCATGAAATATTAATAAATATGAAAAGCATTGATTGGTATTCATATGCTTTTGGAGATTTGGCCTCTTTTAGCAGAGCTTCTTGTTCATTGAAAGAAAATAGCAGTGCCTGCAGTTCAAAGACCACTCATTGACAACTCTAGCAGCCAGTAGCAACAACAGGTTACAGGAAACCAAAACCAAGAAATGCATTGCCACAATGTTGAAAAGAGCTTTGGATTAAATCACCTACATAAATAAGCCTTAAACGCCATATATGCCTCAAACACTCTTCACAGTTTTTTGATGAAACCACATCTTCTGGGCAGGCCCCTTGGCCGTTGATTCTTCACTTATTTGACATGTACAACTGATATTATTGCAATATCCATATATCTAAGGCTGTGCAAAACCACTGCTTTCTTTTAATTTGATAACATGAGGGTGAGTTGACTTTTATCCCTTTCCCTTTTCCTTTTTTCTTTTCTTTTCTTTCTTTCTTTTTTTTTTTTTTTTAATCTTAGGGAAATTAGTGATAAAATGGTTGGAGGAAAAAAGAAAGCAGGAAATTGCATTTTGAGAAATAAATATTTGCAAGAAGCAAAATAACAATTGTTAAATGACAAACTAAGTAGCTATTGTTTTCTATCATCCTTACAGAAGCATTATCTTTATAGATAAGTATGATCTTATTATCTTCAGATTCACTCAATATAATCATAGGGTGTAGGGCTATTTGGCATAAGTATTAGCACCAGTAATTGTTACTTGAGAGGTTTTTAAAAAGATCTACTCTACGTCAATATCTTGACATTAATTTATTTATTATAACATTTAATTAATGGCTAAAAACTGAGATGACTTTAATACTAATGCAATTTATATTTGCAGTGTTGTACAAGGCAAAATATTAAGACCCTTTGCATCCACAAATAGCATATATATTTCAAGCTCCAAGCTTCCATTTCATAAATTACACTTCAAATATGTTAAAAATTCAAGGTCTTGCAGCTGTGACTGAAGCTTTCACTTAGCCCTTTAAAATCTGGACTGCCTCATGTATGTGTGTATTGAATAGCTTGGTTACTCTTACACATGTAAAGTGACGTGATTGCCATCTGGAACTTTCATTCTCTTTTAGAAAAGGGTCATAGAATAATTTCTTGATAGCCTGGAAAACTTTAGTCTTTTATATTCGAAACCATTAGCCAAGCCACTTATTTCCTTTGTCCACTTCTACAGCTTTTGCTGCTTTGAGCCTCATAAGCAGCACTAGATTTGTTTTCTTAGATGCATGGCTATGCACCGTTTAATTCATGTATTGGTAATCAAAGTTCCCAGGAAAGAATTCTGAATATATTATTCTCACTGCTATGTTTAACTGAAGTTCAGAAAATGTCTTTACCTCATACTGCACTAAATAATTACCAAAGTTCACATTCAGAGGTGATTGCTGACCAGGACTCCTCTAAATCTGTTAGCAATGTTTCAACAGACCTTATACCTCTTATACACACAGGGGACTGCAGGAACAAATCTAGTAGTTCAGACACCTGCTAGCTTCCTTCAGGAAAGGTTCTACTGTTATCTAATATTCATAAGCATAGAGAGTTAGAACAAGAAATATTGGGAGTTTAAAAGAAATCCAAGTGTTACTTACAATTTCTTGTCTTGACTACCCAAATACCTTGCAAAAGAGCCAGATCTCTGAAATGATCCTTATATGTTGAGTATTCATTGAGTTAATAATGAATTAAAGGTTGAACAGGGCAGCAAACTTTGAAAATGGGAATGAATTCACTATTACCACTTCTCATAAAGAATGACCACAAATAATAAAATAGAAGCAGCTATTGTTTTCCAAAAATATTTTTTCACTAAGAAATTTCTCTAGAGTAGAAAAAAGTACTTAGATTTTGAGCTGGAAAAAGAAAACAAACTGATAAATTGTAAGGTCTTTCTCTCGTGTTTTAGAACAAAGTGTACTCAACTTTAAATTCAAATTACAAGAAATGTTTTGGATAGAATTTTGTAGGCATTTAATTAAAAACATAGATAAATATACAGGAGATGAAAATAGCTGGAATTTAAAACAAACAATGTTTCTTTCCCCATTTCTTCTTTCAACTGATAAAAAATGCAACTTCAGGTAACGTCAAAGCATTAATCAGACAGTGTATGCTTTTAGTTTGGTATTAATTTTTCCTGGTCATATTGTCTATGTTGTGTTTCCCCCCATTTGTTGTGCATCTTGCTTTCTCTGGGGTAGTGTGAATTCAACATTGCTAACACTGCATCCTCTATATTGACAATACTAACAAAACCTTTCTGTTCAACAGGAATTTTTTTGTTTATATTTTGAATGAGGCACGCATTATTTCTACTTCTCAGTAAAAGGAGAAGGAAGAGATTGTGGATATTTTTAACATTTATTAGGAGCAATCAGGAAGGTTCGCTGTTCATAAAGAAAGTCCGGAAGAAAAAATGCAAAATTCCTGTAGAAATTGTTTTAAATCTTTCACTATATTTATAATATAGAAGTCACCTATCTGTTTGAAATTGGACTGATGACAATATCAAGATAAATTATTGACCACTTCTTCTTAAACAAAAGTGAGGAAAGAGTTTAAATTATTTAAAACATAAGAATTATTCTTTGAGTACAAATAGTGCATTAAATCACAAATGTATTCATTTGTCCTCTATGAGATATCATCTGTGGCATTATCGCCTGTTATATTTTAAGGCTTATTTTTCATGTGATGGTGGTGCTGCATTTTTACTCCCCATATTCTCAGCTGAATCTTGATGTGATTTTTCTCAATGCAATTTTTTGAGCACAAGGGTCAAGTTAGATTTTCTGGTGTCAGCATTATGAATTTGGAGTAATCCTATTGATGTAAAAGTTATGAAAATTAAGGTGGACCTCTGGACCTCACTGGAGGTTAAATATGACCAAGTACAGATGTACTGTAAAATACGAAATGTACATGGCTAAATAATGGACACTTGACTCTTGGTACTGAGAAGTTGTTCTTGCAGTGTTAAAACTGAGATAGAAAAGATTTAGATAATAAAAGATGGTTATTTTTCTCTGTAATTGAAGATTTCATGTCTTGCAACTGACCAAAGCCAAGAAATCCTACATTTGTATACCAGGATAATAAATCAAACTTCCTTGATAGGCTTTGTGTTGCTTGGCCTAATAATTGTAGGTAATAATTAAATATTTATATTTCTGAATATGTCTATACATCTGTGAGTGTCTACATGTGGATGAGTGAGTTTGTGTGACTTTGTATGCAAGCCTGATGGATAAGATCCCAAACAGAAACAAAATGCCATCATTTCTCTATTACTTTTTGGAGAAGAAGGCAATCAAGAGTTTTCTAGATCGTGCTTTATTATTTTCTCATGGAACTAGAGGGAGATAAATGGAGAGAAAAAAATGGGCATGGGCCAAAAAAATCCAAAAATGTTTTCCTAATATTTATGGTTAGGATTTTATTTCTGCTTAAAAGGGAGAAGCTTGTAATGTAAAAATTCTTGTCTAGTTTTCTGAAAGTTCATGAGGTGTTTAGGAACATTAAACGTTGACACTAACTTCCAACATAGGGGTATGAGGGGTTGAATTTGTAGCAAGAAAATTTAGGAATATGCTTATAGTTTTCCCAATAATGTGTGAGAAGAGTAAGAGCTGCTTTAACATTTTCTAAGATTGTCCTGCATTTTTTTCTAACCCTTAAAGACAGTAACAAGCACGGTTACCAATCTGTTGCCATTTACTAGAGCACAGAGGAATGGGGACTGCCATGCGCGGCAGTTGAAGGATTGCACAGATAACAGGAGTAAAGAAAGGCACAAGGTGCATCTTGTTGAAGACGTATGCAGTGTGTCTGTGAGTACTGGCTGGCACTGTGAGGTGTAGGGTGAGATCTGGCTAATGGAAACAAGGCTAAGCCAGGAGTTGCTGGTGTCACAACCCCTGGCACCTGGGAATATCTGTGCCATGCAGCACTGCATGTGCAAGGGAGTACTGGGACATGGTATGACTCACAGGAGCTTTAGCAGGGTAAGACTTTGTGTACAGGTGCAGCTCAGGGGAGTAACACAGGACTGTTAGCAGTTGGCTGATGAAAAATGGTAAATTGAAGGATCAGATCAACTTAGACTGTGCTACACTACCCAGTGGAACCTCTGATTGAGAGTTATTGCATAAGAGAGACCCTTTGTTGTACCAAGGTGTAAAGCACTTTGCCTAAGGATTCCCTCTTCTGAGAAAAAGATCGTAAATTCCTACTCTAACACTTTAAGAGTGAATTACTGTTCCTTCACTGATCTAACAACACAGAATTTTATTTTCTCTCTTTAATACAAATGTAATGTTAGCCATTGGATTAATGTTTATCAATGGGGCAGATTTTCTCACCAAACAACAAAAAGTTGAATATAAAATTTGAGGTTTCTGAACAGTATTTCCTTTTTTTTAATTTAATGAAACCCTTGAGCTTGGTCATGTTTCTGCCAGGGAAGTCCAATAGTAGGGTTACAAGCATAGTATATATTTATATTATACAGTTATATATGCATGCACATGCATTTTGTATTTTAATAATTTTGGTTTACTTCATATTGAATAAACATGTCATTGTTAATTTTCTTATGGAGAACAAGCCATGGTCTCTGGCACTTCCAGCCTTTTTTGGGTGGTCTGTCTGTTTCTGCTCATCACTGCAAAACAATAGTCCTTTCTAACTGAGTTTAAAAATCCATTGTTTTGGCAGATCATTCATTACGTATTTCCAGATCACTTGCAAGTCTGAAAGCAGTTCCATATAAAGTTGTGTTTTTTACTGTGATAAAGACCTTTGCTAGTATTTCAGGTATCCTATTCATCAACAACCTGAATGAAGGGACACACTGCACCCTCAGCAGGTTTGCTGATGATACAAGGCTGGGAAGAGTGGTTGATAGACCAGAGTGCTGTGCTACCGGTCAGGGAGACCAGGACAAGCTGGAGAACCAGGCAGAGAGGAGCAAAGTTCAGGGTCCTGCACCTAGGGAGGAATAACCCCCTGCACCAACACAGGCTGGGGCTGACCTGCTGGGAAGAAACTGTGGAGAAGGACCTGGGAGCCCTAGCAAAGAGCAAGCTGTCCATGAGCCATCAGTGTACTTGTGGCCAAGAAGGCCAGTGGTGTCCTGGGGTGCATTAGGAAGAGCATTACCAGCAGGTCACAGGAGGTGATCCTGCCCCTCTGCTCTGCCCTGGTGAGGCCACATCTGGAGTGCTTTGTCCTGTTCTAGATTCCTCCATTCTAGGAAGACAAGGAACTACTGGAGGGGGTCCAGCTAAGGAATATGAAGATGATTAGGGGACAGGAGCATCTCTCTTATGAGAAAAGGCTGAGGGGACTGGAGCTGTTTATCCCAGAGAGGGGATCTCATCAATGTTTATAAATGTCTTAAGGGTGGGTGTCAAGAGGATGTACCCAGTGATATCAAATCTTTCCAGCCATTTCTAGTGATGGGACAAGGGGAAACAGGCATAAACTGTAACATGGGAAGTTCAATCTGTATATAAGGAAGAGCTTCTTTACTTTGGGAGTTACAGAGTGCTGGGAGAGGCTGCCCTGAGAGCTTGTGGAGCCTGTTTCTCTGAAGATATTGAAAACATGTCTGGGCGCAAGTGCTGGACCAATACTTTAGCAGATGGGTTGGTATAGATCATCTCCGGAGTCCCTTTCAACCCCAGCTATTCTGTGATTCTGTGTATATGCTAACATATTTTTCCTGTTGTAACGTGTTCATGTTCTTGGGTTTTTCATTCATATTATACATACACTGAGGCCTATTAAGGCAATAATTGCATAAAATTGTCAGAAAAAAACTTCCTAAAGTAAGTGGGGCTTTGGTTTGGTTTGACTTGGCTTAGTTTTCTAAAGAAGCAGGTTTTTCCTTACATTTGTCTTCAAAGCACGTGACAGAGTAGATGAGAATTTTCCTTCAGAAAGCCTTTGCTCAGTTCTCATCAAGGAAACACCTTTCCAACAAACAGGAGTCCAAAGATATTCATTAGTCTGGCAAAAATTCCCTGTGGATTAGTAAGCTATGTTAGTACCTTTGGTAATGAGAGTTTTCTACTTCGGTGCTGAAGTTTTTCATTAAATGTAAACATGAACAACAGGCATTGTTCAATAATGTCCTCCAGGATATGTATTTACAACCTTGATCAAACAGTCTTTTATCTCAAGAAAATTTCTTATTCTTAATTTCTAAGAGTTTCTCAAACAATGTTGGGAAAATTATTTTTTTGCTACTGAAAGTAGCTAAAAATGAGGATTGTTTGCTACATTGAATTCATTCTTTGCCCTGAGTATAACTTTAATCTGTAAAATCCCCTTTGGATATATACTATGCTATGCTCAGACACTCAAGTTGACATTGTAGTCCTTTTAATTTTTTGTACTGAGATGAGAGATTTCACTTTTCTGATGCACAACAATAATAATTTGCACAAAAATGGTATTTCCAAATCTGAACATAGTCTTCAACTCCGCTTCCCATAAATTGAATTTGAATCTTTCCATATTTCTGGAAATAACAATTTTATTGTTTCCATATTTTGTCTTTTTAACTGTGAAAATTCATTGCTCCTTAATATTCCTTGAACATTTTGGTTTACAGTTAAATCTTTATCACCAGTTTTCTTTATTTTTCCCTGTCTCCTGAAGATAATGCTTGTATTTTTCAATCTGTATTTCAGATTAAAATAAAGAACACTTATCAAACAGATTATATGCTCTCAACAGAGTTTTCAGAAATGACTGACAGTACAGTATGATATTTGATGGTCTAAATTGACATAGCATATGCCTCCTCTCTCTTATTGTCCAAATGCTTGGTATTGATATATTTGTTAACATGTCATGCATCTCCAGTGCTGACTGACTAATACAAAAGAAAGAAGGATGTAATTTTTTAAAAGTTAAAAAAAACAAAAAAGGGAAATGAATCTCATCTTACAGCATTAGGCAGCAAACCTCTCTTTATTTACTTTCTTACCACTCATAAGCATAAGCAACAAGATCTGAAATGTGTTAGCAGGCTGTGTCAGACTGTCAGATAGTGCTGGGGAGGCTCCTGTCTTTTGAGATAGAGCAATTTTGTTACATATAGTTCCTGTAAGAAGTAAAGTATCAGAGTCTGCTAGATAGTCTCAGCCACTGACTTGCCAGTCCTACACCAGCAAGGACATCACCCAACAAAATGTGAGGACAGAAAGCAGCCACTGAGATACATAGAGGAAAACACAGAAGCCACGCTTCAAATCTCAGTGAAAGGTTTCAGTGCTCACTGTACACATTAATTATAAATGGATGAACACCACGAAATTCTTGTCCTTTCAGTAAAACAGAAAATATTTAATTTAAGTTAATAAGTTGTGCAACCCTAAAGCAATTAAAAGAAAACAACCGTGCCTAACATTTGTAATTTTCATTGTGACAATATTTCTTTAAAACCTGACTAAAAACAGTCTCTGAAATGTTTAGGATTGCTGTCTCTGATACAGATCTTTGATATAGATGTGCTCAATAAATCACCTGAACCTACACATGCCATCATTATGAACTATAATATGTAAGATTCCATAGAAAGTCTCTAAAAAACTTCCTACCCCAAACACTATTATTATGTATTATTATTGTATCATCATAAATCATCAAGCCAACTGAAATGGATGTCATGGGCATAAAATGATAAATTTTAAAATTTAGTCCCAGAGTAAACTGTTTATGTTTACCTCAGTAATATGTTATGCTCAAAATTACTACATTAATCCTTCATACTAATTTTTTTACTGCATATGTTTCTTCATTTATAGTCTATAACAATTTAACAATGTCAAGCTAATACAAAATTCCAGAGATAATGTTAGCTTATTATGGTTTATATTTTATTGTGCTTTCTGTCTCACTCCTTCTCCACCTTCTTCCATCCTTTGGTTTTCTGTAAATAAAATCCGTGGCATATGTCCCATTATCTATCATTTTGTGACAGTAAAGTATTCATATTCAAGTGGGTATTTGCTGAAGATAACTAGAGTTTGTGCTGTAGTTCTTCACTGTTTGCCTGCTTTTCTCATTTTTAGTTTTCTGTACTTGAGGTCTTATCATATCTTAAAGAAAAATATTTATGCTAGTGTTTTTTTACCCCTCCCTCCCTCTCTCTCCCACTCACCTGATGAACAAAGGTGGAGGTTTAGAGATCCCAATTGTGAGTGCATCCTCAGGAAGGTTGTCTCTTAGGCTCTGGATATAAATAACGGAAGATCCTCTCTGTTGAGAGTACTTTAGAGTGAGATATCAAGTGCCTTGAATAATGGCTGGGAAAGTCTATACCAAAATACTGAGATAAACAAAAGTGGAATAAACTGTCATAAAGTAAACTCTTAGAAATGGTTTGACATAATTAAAAGTGGGCAAACTAGAGGTAGTGAAATAGATGATTCTAGAAATGTCTGAAAAAGATCCCTTATTGCATAGAGAAAATAAAGATATCTAGTTTGAACAAGAAACTACTCTTTAAACTCAGACACCTAAATATCTGTTTAGGGGTTATCTTTACTGCCTCTTACTGAGAAAATCAGGCAAAATATCAATCCATTGCCTATGTTACTCTAAATGAAAATAGCAGAAAATTTATGTTGCTAAAAGATTAAGAAGAATGGAGATGCAAGAAATAAACCTTTGCTGGTGAAATTGTAAAGCTTTAATAGTATTCAGAGCATTTAGACAGGACTCATTGTGAGATATGGCAACTCATTGACATTTTCACAAGTGTTGTTTATCTGTTGTTGTTGGGTTTGTGGGTATTTTTTTTCTCTCCAATCTCCACAAAATGAGAAACTTCCTTGCATCCTTAAAAAATCAGAAGTGATACCCTGCATAACAATTCAGTCAGTTTTAAGTAAATAGGAAATTGCAGCACTAGGGTGTTGATAAGACCACTTGGGACAGAAATGTCAGTGTTTAGTACTAACTGTTAAATTTCTTTTAAACTAATTTAAATTCATTTTAACACATAATAATTAACAGATTTATTTATACATTCTCAGAGGGCTTCAGTACTTGGGGATTAAAGATTGCAAATCAAGAGGGGAATGAAAGCATAAAGTTCAAATAGTCGCAATTCTTGGAGTCGCATTTGTTACATGAGCACAGACTGTCACTCTCTGTGTTGTTTGTACAGCATGGAAAAGGATGTGAGCAAGGACATGCTTGATGAGGAGAATAGATTTCTGTTACAATGCTCTTCACTTGGCACTGCTGTATATTGCAGGGTCTGGAGAGCTGCTCCTACTCACTGCAAGGTTTGCAGCTGTGAACACAGACAATGCAGAGTAAAGAAGTTTTATGCAGTGCATTGGGGGCTTTTTATTCCTTCTCTCGCAGTTTGTGTTCTGGCAGTGCAGATAAGCCTTCATTAGGGATTAGGGTGCCATTTACCTTGGCATTGTACACGCTCAAAGGAAATATATTCCTTTTCCCAAAGAGTTAATTTAAACATTGGCAACCTTTAAGATACATTTGTTCATGCCTAAACCAGGTTTGCAAATGGATACTTTATTCACATTAGATGCAGCTGGGAAGCTAGTTCTGTTGTGTATATTTGGGATATAGGTGGCTGCTCATTGTGCAGCTGTTTACTGCTTCTATTCACCTATATTTACTACCATTATTTACCAAGGTATTAAATCCTACCTTTTTTATCTTTTTTTTTTTTCATTTTTACCACATAATTTTGTTTGTAAGACAATCCTTCTTGCTGTAAATGTCTTTCCTGTTTTCCAATATCCATAATATAAGTAAAATACTTAATTGTATGCAAGCGTTCTTTTTTATTGACTTCCAGACATTAGTGACTTTCTTACATAGCTGGTCAACTAACTTGTCCCTACTCTATTCCCAACTGAAGACCCATTACTATTATTTCTAAAATATAGGAAACCAGGGATAATAATGAATAACAAACTGCATATGTGAACTATGGCTAGACTTTCAGAATTACTTCCATCTTATGAATCTTTACTGCATTTGTCAACAGAACTGCTGAGCACTTACTATCTGGACTGTACATACTGTTTCAAACCCCCAAAATTACAAGACCTTCACCTTTTTAATATACAACCAGAAGATTTATTATTAAAAGAAGTTTTCAAAATCTGATACCCATTTCTCACTACTGATTTTACATTTTCTGATATAGCCTACAAAAAATAATTCGTGTGCTTCACTTTTCCATTTTCTGTACAAGCAGGGAGTTACTGTACTAGGATTATCACTGGTTTCAACTCCACACCTTGAACTCATAATTGAACTTTAAAAACAAGTCTTTAAAAATGCAATTTAAGTGTGTACTTCACATTTGATTTTAAGCAGGAAAGAAGTTTTGAGTCTTATTTATTTCTGGGTTTCAACTCATTAGAGGGGATTAATATATCATTTGCTATTGAATGTGTCATTCTGCAACACACTTTGTTTGGCTTCATCAAGATGTACCATCATTCTGTCTTTCTGATGAATATTCCCTTATTACTGGATCTTTTTCCAGGGAATAAATCTTCCTCGTGATATGTAGGACTGCAGAGCCACAATATTCTAAAAGGTACTAAATCAGTTTTAACAGTATATTTTCATAGGTTTTTGAATGCTGCCATTTACATCTATTTCTGTCTGAAATAATTGCTTATTTAACAGTCCCTTGAGCCCACAAATGGAAATATTGGCTTTGTGCTAAAAGCTCACAGTTTTTCAAGCCTCTTCAAGGGATGCACATTTTTTCTTTCTTTCCTTTACATTTTATCTAATGTGCAATACTGTCAGCATTTTATGGGATGCTGTATTCTTTGTAATAGCTTTCCAATCCATGTCTAGTCATTCTAAATGGAAGATTGGTCATGATAACACAATTTCCTTTACAATAAAGATTTTCAGGAAGGAGAAAGTGCTGAGGTTTTGGGGGTTTTTTGAGGTTTTTTGCATACTTTTATTAGAATTGTTCTTAATAATATTACCACAATTTTAGCATCAAAACACAGGGCAGGTTTCATTCTTCTAAGCCTGATATGCACACACATTTTAAAGATGTGCATCCCCAAATGACCTGGGAAAAAAAACCAATTACTGTGGTACAGGCTGACTTTCTTTTAGCTCATGATTTGCTAAAAACTAATTGATATATTTTGCTATTTTTTTCCCATGAATGTCCAAAGTTAGGGTTTGTTTTTGGACAATGCAGTTTTTCTCTTCTCTTCTCTTCTCTTCTCTTCTCTTCTCTTCTCTTCTCTTCTCTTCTCTTCTCTTCTCTTCTCTTCTCTTCTCTTCTCTTCTCTTCTCTTCTCTTCTCCTCTTCTCTTCTCTTCTCTTCTCTTCTCTTCTCTTCTCTTCTCTTCTCTTCTCTTCTCTTCTCTTCTCTTCTCTTCTCTTCTCTTCTCTTCTCTTCTCTTCTCATCTCATCTTTTCTCTTTTTTTTATTCTCTTTTTCTCTTTTTCTTTTTCTTATTTTTGTTTTTCTTTTTTCTTTTTCTTTTTCTTTTTCTTTTTCTTCTTTTTCTTTTTTCCTTTAATAAAATTTTAAAATGCTGTAACTGAAAAAAGTACCGAAGACACCTAAGAAAAATATTAATTTTTTTATAATCTGTAAAGAAAAAAGAAATAAATAACAGAAAGAAAAGATAAAGTATGTGGTGCTTTAAATAATATGACATCTTAGTCCCTGAGAAATGAAATAATTTATTTTCTTTCCTTTTAAAATGTTTCATCTAACTCATTGTTTTACCTTATTCTAAACATAAATGGCATTTTCACTGTCTCTTCTCATTGCTTCTCATCTGTAATCACAATTCAATTATGAACAATCACCACTTCTTTTAGAGTAATAATATATTATGGTGAAATATCATGAGTGAAATACTATCCCCTTAGGTGTTTTTCATTGACTTCAGTGTAATAAATTTTCACCCACTGGCAGAACAACCTGTAGTTTTACAATCTGGCTACTTTGACAAGCAGTGTGATTATGAGGACAAAGTATCTTGAAAAATTATTTTCTGGAAGCTAGAAGCTTCTCTTAATGTTGAACTCATATCTGAATGACAGAGTGGAAGTTGTGTGAGGCATATATATAAAAAATGATGTTGTTTCTGTGTGAAAACAATTGTGTGTATGGAAGCTTGATACAGAGACTGTATTTACACCCGACAGTTGAAATTATTTGAGATTCTTAAAATTCATGCAGAGAACTTCCAAACGCTACCATAGTTCCTAGAAGAGCTTTTAACTTGCAATCCTGATGAAAGTCCATGAAAAAGTCCTCTTCACCCATAATGAGTTCTTTCTGAGTTAGGAGCGAACACATTATTCAGTCTGAAATACTGAATAATATGTTAATATACTTGGTTAATTCACGGGCAATCCTACTCTTTCAAGAGATTCAGAAGAAGGCCAGGAATTATGTAAAACAAGAATACTTGATGTGTTTATAACTAATTTTAAATTTAAAAATAGCTGGGGTGGGGGTTGAAGCTCTAGTTTGAAAAGAATAAATTCAATTACTTTTGGTCAAACAAATTTTTGTGGATGTTAGATATTATCTTGTAAAATGAACATAACAATTCAACTTTGAAAAATTGTCATTGGAAAGACATTCTTTGACTTTCTTATATATATTTTCCTTTTCACCTCCAGATTTGTGTTGGAATTATTTTATTTTGGTAGTGCTTGTTAGCATTTCTCTTACTGCATAGTAGGTAAAATCTAGCCTTAATCCCAGATATTAGTTTAACTAACTCATCAGTCTGTTTAATCCAAAGAATTTTTCTTCTATTAACTTTCACATGTTCATTATCAACAGATTGAACAGGAGAAACTGAACAAATATATTAGTGTTAGAACAGATACAGAAGGCTCAGTAACTCCAGGGTTCCTTTCCACATATTTATCATAAGAACTCCTGGAAAGCTGCCAGCCCAGAACTACAATTCAAACTGCAATTACATTTAATACCTTGCTATGTACCATTGCCACGTCACTGTGGAGTTTATTATCTAATCAATTACTCAGAAAATATAATGTTATATTCCATCTCTTATTTTTCCCCTTAAGAAGAAATAAGAAATGTGAGAAATATTTGGCTGCAATCTCATCTTATTCAGTGCATGTCCTAAGTTCAGCAGCACAAAAAGAGCACGTCAGCCTGATGATCTCTCTGTTGTTCTCTCTACCTGGGTGGCATCAAATCCACTCCAAGGCCAAATGCTGGCCCTATTCTTCAAAGTCTTGAAAAGACTAGGCCATGACTCCTTCATACCTGCTGCTTACTCTGCCCCAGTGTGGCAGCTGTAGTCTTTTAGTAATTGTGACAGACGGAGACCAGGGTTAAGATCTTGGCAACTGCCTTTGTCTGCTTTACCAACGGAAAATTTCTTTTCATCAAAAATTAGAATAAGTTCTGGACCATAGCACCTTACATGTGAAAGTGAAGAGTCATCTTTTTTCATTTGCAGTCACCTCTGCATGACCCAAAAGAGTGACCCTTGGAGAGTCAGACCAAGGGAAAACATACTATGTTCAGATGATGTAAGCAGAGTGGTTAATTTCAGCCCTCTGACTGCTTTGTTTCATAAAAGACTGTTAGTGCTGAGATTCTGCTCTGATGGATTTAAAATACATGCAGAGGTTAGATAAAATACCTTAGATAAACTGCTTATGCTTCCATTTAATTTTCATACCAAACATACTCTTGCAGCAAAACACATTCCACTGGGAAATTAGTTCATCAAGACGAAAAGCATGCTGTAGCCATTAGCTGTTTCCCAGTTTCATCCTTTCATTCCCTCCCAATCCATTAAGCTCCAGATCCACAGTGTTTCTTAGCTCCATTCTTTATCACAGATGATCTACAAGATTCTGCTTGTTCTCACCTAGAACTCTGTCATATATGTCTTGTAGTGAGTTACACTAATTTTGTAAAATATGCTTTTATACGCAAAAGTGAAAACAGCTTCCTCCGTTGATCCTACTTAAAATAGTGTGAGATTTCCTTATATGTACCTTGTCCTCTCTGTTGTTTCATTTTTTCATGTCAGTTTATTATTGTAACTATGGTTTAAGCAAGTCTGCATTTCTGCAGCTTGCAAATTTTATCCGTTTTCAGTAAAATCTTGAACTTCACATATTTTTGTCCACAACAGAATGGGTCACAATTAATATAGGGCTTCATCTTCTTTTTTTTTTTTTCTCTAATAAGTTTCACTAACTTTTTAGCATGTCAAGAGTTAGAGGAATTTCAAAATTCAATATATCAACAGTGTGTAAGCATAACACGGACTCTTGCAGGGAGGGCTGGAGGGGAGTCTTGTGTCTTTCTTGCATGTGTATCAAGTCCGCTCATTTTAAGAGTCAGTGAGTTTTTCTCAAGCCCTGTAACTGTTCAGTTATTCACAGCAAATAAATTACTTCTTCCTTACTGGGAACTGCAATTTAAGCAGACAGTACATTGCCTTAGTTTTCAGTTGCTTTTACTGTTTTTACATGACATAATCTGTCATCAAAAATACATTTACGTTTGTTATATCATCAGCTGCCACGTCTGCTCTATACTCTTTTGCATGTGAGAAGGACTGGAGGTACCTACCTCAGCTTAATTAACTCCACCTGGCTTGAGACTCTCCTTTTCAACAATCTGCCTCAATGCCATTATACAGGCACAGCAGGAGAAAGCCACAAATCTAGTGAAATTAAATCACTCTCCATAGAAACATCTTGAACAATAGCATGAGAACATGGAGCCAACCAATCGTGTTCAGGCACATGGAAGTTGCAACAAAGATAATGTATGGCAGCAGCAGCAGCAACTAATACACAAAAGGAAAAAATATATTAGCTTCAAAATGGAATTTATTCCCTAGCAAATGATTTCATAATTATTTCCACCCCGTCTCTATTCCTTCTGAAGAAGTTGCAAGAAGGTCATCACCACTGCTTGAAGAGAAAAAGCAGTGAAGGGATTCACCTTTTGCTAACGATCTGCATCTCGGGTACATACCCAGGCCTATGTCAAGCACCGCTAAAGGGCTACACTGTCCATAAGAGGGCTCAGAATGTCAGGGTCAAGCCTCCACTCTTACTGAATCAATGCCAATTTTTGTGTTGCTTTCATAGGTTCAAGACTGAAGAAGAGCAAACAGAGGTGATATTTTTATTGGTGCGTCAAAGAGAGAAAGAGGTCTTATAAGAGGAGAAAGCTACAGTGAGTTGTAAAATATATTTACAGAAAAAAGAAAAAACAAAACAGAAAAGTATGTCCAGGCGTTGTGTTATTTCTAAAAATGGCTTTCATGAATCCAATTGCAGAATAAAAGAAGAAAAGGTTTTCAAAATGAATTCCCAAACCTGAAGTTTTCTCCTTGAAATAAGTATGTAAACTTCCAAGTTCCAAAGTTACAATTCTCAAAGCTACAGTAAAGCTGTTTAACATCTATACATACACACACGCACGCACGCACGCACACACGCATGCACACAAAGTAAAAAAAAAAAAAAAGAATTAGAAAAAAAGGAAGTTTTTGGCCAGTAAGATACATTAAAGGCCAAATTCTGCCAGGTTTTCTCACAATAATGCCCTCAGTAAGCAGGGCATTACTGTTCCAGTAATCCTATTGATTTCACTAGGACAACTTCAGAGTAAAAAACTGGTCAATACAGGCAGGTTGACAGGTTTTGCCTCTAAATTATCATCTCCTTCACATTCTATCTCTATAGGTCAGTACTATTCCTTGCCAACTGTTTGAAGTAATAATTTGTAAAATTTTGCTTTGCTAAATTCTCAGATCAGTAAATACAGTGAACATTAATTTACAGCATATATTTCTAATTGCAAAATTATATTCTTTTGGAAGGGGTCCATTAATATGAGAAATGTTATTTTATGTCTTTGTAGTCTTCATACCAGCAGAATCCTGAATGGGAAAAGGATGGAAGATACGTGTTTTTCATAAGATCAGTACAAGTAATGTATACCTAATAGTTCAATTTTTTTTTTAACATTCTTTTAATATACAATATCTGCTTATATTTTTTTTAAATAGTCCTGATTTTGGAGTGACATTTTATCCTTTGAGGGAAAATTACAAATTTTTCTCATGAATACTCACAGCTACGAATATGCAACCAACCAAGATCTCATATCTATAACTTAGAAATTGAAGGGGAGTGAATGCTGGACTCAATAAATTTTAGCTTTTCAATGCTTATAAAAAGCAGCCAATGTAAATGAGCAAAAACAGCTGAAAGAAAGCCTGCTTTAAATGAAGAAAACACATCCATTTTAGTCCAGCTCTAGTTGGAACTCTCAGAATCAGTGGTACAGGATCACCCATGGAAAATGTGTATATTTCTAGGCTGAATGTATATAAGGATGTTGATTTGACATCAATTAGTTAATTCATAACAGAATTTTTATCAAGAAGTTTAATAGAACTTTGTAAATTAATGCAGAGCAAATTGCATGAGCAGTCATTCTCTAGCTGATACTCCCGCAATGAAAGAAGGAGTTCTTAAAACAATATGTATATTAAATCTGGTTTTAATATTTCTTATGATTTGTTGCTGTGTATTGCCTAAGGCCTATCTCTTCTGTACAGTTTCTTTTGCCTCAGTGTTCTTTTGCTAATGTCAAATCATTTAAGAAAACACTGAAACACATGTAATGTACCTACATGAATAAATTGAATATTTAATGGTTCAATGCCCTGACCTTTGAGATTACAATGCAGGACAATGAGCACAGTTTGTTAAACATGGAGGTGAGTGGGTGCGCATATTCTGAGTGAAGTACTTCAAAAGGGAGAAGCAAAGTCAAGTTAGAACAAATATTTCAGTCCCTGAAGGCCTGTTGCTGAAATCAAATTATAGGCTTGGACTATCGTAACTTATTCCTCAAAAAAAGTCATGCTGTGCAAGAATATATCACACACTTGGATAAACAAGTTACAAAGAGCCATGTGTAAGGCAGCGAAGTGTCAGTCAGGCAAAGTGGGTTTCTCAGATGCACACACATGCAGCCTGCACCCAGATTACATGCCCTATCTCACTGCTAGAGTTCTCGAACATATTGCACAACTCATAGGTGCCTTAAAGTGAAAGCTAGCCGGTAAATTAGGTATGAAGAACCACTAATGCTGCAAGACCCCTGTATTGTCCCCCTTTCTTTTTCCAAACAATTGTCTGACTATGCTAGAAACCCTACCTTATCTTATCAAGACAGAGTTATTTTTGAATGTACCCAAATCTGCCTTCAGAAGAAGATTGCTTACTCTTAGAACCCTTAAAAAATAGATTAAACTAATTTTTCATAAAGAAGAAAAAAATTAGACTGGACTTGTCCAGTAGAAGTCATTGTCACCATCATAAATTTGTTTGCGCTATAGTTCCATAAAATTATATTAGTTGAAGACAAATAAATGCTGTGCTTTAAATCATATTGTATCTGTTAATGTATCACACAAAATTGTTTTCATGGACCACAGTCACACCACAGTACAATGCATCTTGCTTTTATCTATTTGATGAAAGAATTCTTTGTGCTGTTCTAAGTTCTACAAATTACTACACTTTCCAAAGAACAAATTATAAAAAGAGAGTTAGTATGCTTGTTACCCTGAACATGAGGAAAATGTACTTCCGACAATACCACGACATGATAACTAAAATCATAAAATCATAGAATCATAAAATCCTAGAATTGTCTGGGTTGGAAGGGAACATCATCTAGTTCCATTTCCTCTTCCCTGGGCAGGGACACCTTCTGCTAGACTTTCTGCTATACCAGGGACACATTCTTCTGTTCCACCCTTGTAAGCCCCCTTCAGGAGTTGGAAGGTTGTTATAACGTCTCCATCAAAGCCTTGACTTCTCCATGTTGAGCCACCCCAACTCTCTCTGCCTGTCTTCACAGGCGAGGTGCTTCATGACTCTCATCTAAACTCACTCCAGAAGTCCACATTGGTCTTTGCTGGGGTCCCTGGAGCTAGATGTCACAATTCTAGTGGAGTCTCATGAAAGTGGAGTAGAAAGAATAGAATCCCCTTCCTCACCCTGTTGGCTGTGCTGCTTTTGATGCAGCCCAGCATACATTTGTTTTTCTGGGCTGCATGTGTACATTGCTGTCTGATGTTGGCCTTCTCCTTTGCCAAATCCTTCAAGTTCCCAAATTCCCTCTCATCAGGGCTGCTCTCAATCCATTTTCTCTCCAGCCCAGTATTTGTGCTTGGGATTTGTTTTTGGCTCTTTGTCTGAATAAAGACACAATGACGACAATTTTATGATTCATTCTGCTTGTTTATTCACCATTCCATGCTCTTAGTCATGCTTTATACCTTTTTATTTGGCCAGTGGTGATTATGAACAAATATGTAGCAGTAAGAAAGTTAATGAAGATCGGGGAAGTAACAACACAGACATTATGCATAAGGATATTTCCAGATTTATTTCTAAGCAGATACTTCAGAATCACGTTCTACACTTTCTTTTAACCACAACATTAGGTTAATCCAAACATTCTGTAAAACCATAATAATTTTTTCAATATTTTTTAAGTTGAACACAGAAGACACAGATATTACATGGCATCAAGTTATCTGACACATATAGGGATGTCCTGCAGTAGTCACAACAGGTCTGGTAAGGGCTGGGCAGTGTCATTCACTTTTGTGTCTTCTCTCCAGATTTCTCTCACTTTCCAGAGGAACGTGTCCAGGAATTTGACACCATCCAACCAGGCACCATACAAAGCAGACCAGAAACATTATTATGTGAGTTGACCAATCTATTTCTTCTCTTTCTCTGTATGATTCCCTGCTGTTTTGAGCATCAGGGCCCTGTCAGGGTGGAGAGATTGCAAGGCATTATATTGGTTAAAAGGATGCCCTTGATTGTGATGGCAACATTTAAACTCCCTCTAAGCTCTCTCACTGGGAAATGGTTTTCAAACTAACTAATGTAGCTTTTCCTCACTCAGAGATGCAAAACAAATTTTGGCCCTGGGCAGCTGATTAAAGAGATGGATATGGAAAACAGCATACTGTGTAGCTACCCTTTACTAAGGACTAAGGTGCCTCTCTTTACCGCAACTCTACTCCTACAACTTAGTCAAATGATTTTTTACAAGGATTTTGTAAAAAATATAATGTTCAGGATTATTTAATCACTGGCCAAGATATTTAATACCTAACAAATATGTCAGGAAATATTTTTGACACTTTGCTAATCTTCTAGTTTGCCAATAACACTAGACCAACAAAAGCAGACATTGGTGAGAAAATCTCCAGCACAGTGAGAAATATAGGGAAATAACAATTAAAATTAGTGTAAACAGTTAAGTAGTGTTCTATATTAAAGTTTTAAACATGTATTAAGATTTCAGATAACATTTGTTTAAATACCACAAGGTTATAAGCAAAATATTTATTGGAGGTTTTGCCATTATATATGATTGATCTTTATGTTTTTTCAGATACTGCTTAAATCTCAGAGTGTTTTTCATAATAATTTTTTACATCAAAGCATACTACTGAACTTCCCATCCTGCAACTGACATGAAATCCATGTGCTCTGAAGTCTTCTCTCTGAATGGTGTAAAGTGAAGAGAGAACACTTTAGAAAACATAGGCTATCCAATAACACATTTTTTTCCATTTCTCCTCTACCACACATACTGAAGAACAAAAATGTGATTACATACATCCTCTGGGACCTAGTCTTGGAAATCCTGTTGCCAGAAAACAGCAATTTCATTTTATAAAATAATGACAATTATAATGATGGCACCAGCAAAGACAGCAACAATATTAATAAAGATGATGACAGTTAATGTATGTCAAGTGCTAAGAGATCACAGTTATGTGGCTTTCAAATCAGTTTACAAAAATACTGAAGTCAGACAAGCACTTTCTCATTTAGAGTGGAGTTTTCAGCATTAATTTTCTTCACACAGAACTCAGCCCCTGGCACATATTTTTATCTTCTCTATATCGGTAAAGTACATGAGTGATTGTTTCCAACACAGTATTTGTGATCCATCAACCAATTAACAATTCCTGTAGCATTTAATGTCTGCTAATCTTTTGCAGATTCATTTGAGTCAGGGCTGCTGTCTCCTGTGGTGTAGATAACCACTACTTATGGTGTCAGAAAGAAGCAACCCAGTTAGCACTGGAGATCATCGATGGCGCAACAGTATCTGAAAACCCTTTTGGCCAACAGCCTACATCTCTTCAGTGACCATTTCCCCCAAGCCATGGCTGAGACAAAGCAGCTGATCCTAGGAAACCTGTTAAACCAACAGCTAACCTTTCAGACTGCAACTCAGACAGCTGGGTGGGCAGGGGATGGGGTAAGAATAAAGGATGCTGTTGGAGTGCGTAAGGTAATGGGCACAATTGTCACTTTTCTCAACCTGCTTTTACCTCAGGACTTCATCATTATGATTAGTCAATATGTTAAATCCATGTGTTAAACAGAAAACAGAAAATAATTCTTCATCACAATAATTCCTTTATTAGAAGTATTTTCAAATTTTATATTGTAATTTCTCCCACTGCAGTACTCTTGCCATATAAGAAATTATACATATGCTAGCACTGAAAAAAAATTTGAATGCTTAAAGAAATAATTTTCTAATGCATCATCATGTCTAATAAAAAGATGCTACTGTTTACTAAATGAACTATGCATTCTCCGACATGTAAATTGTTCATTTTATGTAGAAGACATATGGAAATAGAAAATTATTCTGGGGTTAACCACACATAAGACAGACAAATAAACATTAATTCTGTTATAACTTTAGATTGTCTTTCCTTCAAAGCTCTGCTCACTTGAAGCCCCTGTTCTTACATCCCAGAGATAAAGTTGGAAGTCCAGGTCTGGAAGGCTTCACAACTTCCATCAGCTTCAGCAGAGCCAGAATTGCAAATTTTAATAGCACATGGGTGACTGTTGCTCACATACTGGATATGACCCACAGCTCTTTAAAGTAAAAAAACAATTAGTGTTGCTGACTTTAATGGGCTTTGGACCAGGCCTGAAAACAGACAACACCTGAAATATTCTGTGAAGGATCTGTAAAGGATCAACATACAGATTTCACTGTTGCACCATAAATTTTTTTCAAAACATCTCAAATTTACTGCTTTGCCTAAAAAAATCACCAAAAACCATTTTTTAGGAATACATTAAAACCCAATATTTGTATAATTGTCCTCTATGTCAACATTCTATGTAAAGTAAGTGGAGTGACCAGTGTCAGCAAAGCAATGCATTAAAATCTGTTTCTTACTGATTCAGAATGGCTTTTGCTACCCCTGGGGACACTATTGTGTCTGTCAAGAACATTTCAGTCTGACAGCTCCTGATTTTCAACAGGGAGGGGAAAAGGCAGAACTAATGGATGTGAATGAGCTTAAAAGCTAGTGAACTTATCAATCACAGAAAACAACTGTATTTTGGGAAGGAAATAGAGGTACTTTGGCAAAGAAAAAAAAGTCAATAGGTACTTTTTCAGACACTGATAACTATGATCAGGTTTTGGTCAGACTATTTTTGGTCTCATAGTACTTCTGTCAGCATTGATTATTACACAAAATTCCTCATGCACTGCATGAAATACATCACATACTGTACTATAAGCAGGTCAGATTCAGAGGTCCTAGTTTAGTTTTTAACTACGATAAAATATTTCTTTTTCATTCAATAGGAGCTTGTTTCAATAACAACTGAACAAAATTGAATGAAGCCTTGGGATCTGAACCAAAGAATCCAATTACATTTACACAGTTTTTGCACAGCGAGTCTATTATTGTTCACCTGGGTGAGTGCTCATGAATGTGTTTGATGGTTTACATATTTTGCATCAGAAGGAATCAGATAGCATATTGCTTTACCTAAGTAATACTTTGACTGCTCCTTCCATAAAGTTTACATGAATGAAGTGAAAAAGAAACTCTGATCTACTACTGTAGTAGTTATTACTTGAGTTATTTTTTCATGTGTTACCTGCTCTTACTCAGGTATTATAAACAAATATTGACACAGATTAGATGGCTTGGAGAATGAGATGGATTATTTTTAATGCCGAACTCTGATTAAGCTTAATATAGTGAGAATTTCTTAAACCAGACTTCAGGCATAACATCTTAGGATTCAGAAAAAAACAAAAACCTAAAAACTAAGATACAATAAATGCCAACATTTTACAGCTAAAATTCGTTTAATTCCAAACAAAATCCTTTTGAACTATAATACTTGATATTTTCAATTAAAATGTCAAAATAAGGCATTCTGACAATTTTCCAAGCTTATCTCTCTAATGTTCAGAATTGACATAAATTATGAAAAAAAGTTTGGCAAATCAGTAGTGTCAGTGGAAAATATATGATGAAAAAAATTCAGACTCCCTAATATTCAATGATTTATTACGTCCACGTGCTATAAACCTTGGTGAGATTCTTTATCTGTATTTTACAGCTTGACTGCCATTAACAGGAAGCACTTTCCGGAAACTTCTGAGTGAAAGTTAACTACTCAGCAAGAGGCTTGCAATTTCTTCTTGCTTTAATGTCACTTAATGCTGGCAAATTCAGTGTAGGTTTTTAAACTTGAGGGTTCAGGATGCAAATTAATTATTTAGCAAGTATTTGTCAGTGGATTATGTTTATTGACATTTACAAAACTTTTCTTTACCTCAGCTAAAATAAGCTTGTTCTATCCCACTTCCAGAAACCAATGCAGCCTCCTCCCTGGCTGCACTCCCTGGACTCCCTGGACTCTCTCCATAGGCCCTCAGGCTGAAGTGTGTTTTACAAAGCAGGGTCCTGATTTACGGTCCTCTCCCACTACTTTTTGCCTGTGGCTGTCATAACGTAGATAGTGCTTTGAAGTGGATTGTTTGCTACCGGATTATTAGCTCATCATTTTTCTTTTTCTGTGTTCATTTCCTTATGAGTACCTTCAGCATTGTACATACAACGCTAGCTCGTTCTTAACACACTCTTTAATTACAACCCACAACCAACTCCAGAGAAAGGCTTTCCAGGTGAGTTAATATTCACATGAATGCAGAAGTAGGCAGCTGAACTTGCCTCAGTGATTACTGAAGAAAGTGAACATTTTCATCTCTAGAAATGAGTGAATTCCTGGATGCTGCAGCTAAAAGTGGTCAGACACTGAGGTGAGACAGAAAAGGCAGACATCAGTGTTGCAGGCTCACAACTGGGAAGGAAAAGACAAGCTAGGCTTGCACAAGAGCTGCCCTGAATCGGGTGTCTTTTTGTTTCCTCATCCTGCTAGAAACTTCTAATCTCTTAAAATCTTCCTGTGGGATGGCAAGTCAGGGGCTGGGAGGCCCCAAATTCACAGCTTGGCTATAATGATCTTGCTCTTGAATGATTTATCTTTGAAGCTCAAGCTGACTACATCCAAGTGCTATTCTCCCCAATAGTTGACTGTTTCTGAATTCTGCATCTTAAAGTCCTAATAGTTTCAGAGCAGCCCGAAGTGCTCTCCATGCTGTTACTGTACACTGCTGGTTTCTTTATATTCCCCTCAGGACAATCTGAAGTGGCACCACCCTCCAGGCAAAGCCAGTACTTTAAGTAAGCTGTGTAACAGATGAACAATGCGGAAGTAAGGCACAAGAATAAAAAAGAAAAAAAAGAAAAAGAAAAGTACAAAAAAGTATGTGTTTAATTTTTTAGGGGGGAGAAAGGGATAAATAAATGCCATAGAATTGTTTCTGTTCTTATACTGGAAATGTTTCCTGAACACTGTGAGCTTATACTCCTTCAACTTCTGTTCTCCAAAAATCTCAAGGTTTTGCTTTTTTCCCCTCACAATCTCATAAACAACACGTATTTTTCTCTTCCTCAGATCACCACTGGATGGGAAGTCAAGCTTTTTTTTTTTTTCCTCCTTTTTTTCATTCAAACCCCCAAAGGGTAGATGCAAGCTGTTTCACTCCTGCTGAACGGATGCTTTAGAGCAACAATAGTCCCACTGAGAGCTAGTGAGATGTCATGCTGGGGACAAAAAATGGGGAGACAGACAGACACACATACGCATGCACACACATTCACACACATATCCATATGGATCTCTGTGCAAGGAAGGGCAGTCCCACACATTTCAAGGCATGCCCAGAAATCACTGAGCACATCGTGCTGTCCAAAAGGATTGAAATGTCCATTTTCTTATCAAATAAGCTAGGTTTTGTGGTGAAAGGCTTACTGTTCCTGTTTTCTTGGGTTACTGGTCAGTTAGTGATAGCAGGCCATGTCCAGAAGTCACACCTGGCAAATGTTAGTGTCAGGATTTTCAGTGGACCCTCCGGCTTATTATTGACCTTTACTGTTGAACCCATTAATCTAAATGTGTCCCACAGACAGCACTACAAACATTACAGGCTGAGGTTCAGATTAAGGAAATATTAGTCACTTTCACTTATTTCTGTGATCAAATTGAAGTATACAGTAATTAATAGCCACTAAGACAACTCAAACTAGCCTTTGCTTTTATGCCTGGGTCTTATCATTTTTCCCACCATTAGGTGAAATTTATATGCATTTAAGGTTTCTCAAAACTAATAAACAAGATTTCCTGGTTTCTAGACACAATGTTAAGTGGTTGTAGACTATTTTTACCGTCGTTTTAAAGTCACATTAACCAGTTACTGTGCCCAACCAAAAATACAAAGCCAAGAATGTATATTGAGAAATATCCGAAATTCCAGATGAATAAAGAAGGTCCTAAACAGAGTCTGACTGAGAGTGTGCGTACCTACCATAAGGTACCTCCCATAAAGGATATTTTCGAGTTGTTTTTCTTTCCATTAACACTTTTTCCTGTTTTACTCCATATTTTTTTAATTTCATTACTACTAGCTTTCTATCCTATTGTTTCCTTCTTCTTGAAAAGGTCAATATTTTGCAAAGTATTTTAAATTTGCCCATCAGTGTTGAATAAGTTTTGAAATAATGTAAATGAAAGCATTAAGTTTTGCAATTTTAATGAGATCTCTCTCATTAACACAGTAGCAGTAACAGCAAAACTAGAAAAGACAAATTTGTCACACTACACCAGATGATATTCTGGTTGGTATATACAATTAAAATACGACACTCTGTATGCATATATATGTATACACACACACACACACATATATATATGCATGCATATTCCCCTCTGTGACCTACCATGCTGGTCACTGATGTACAGACTTTGTTTTAGTTATTTTCAACATCGAGAAAATAAATTTCCTACTTTTGGATATTTATAAAAAGCATTTTTCTCTCTTACTTAATGATAACATTAAGTTATCAAGAAAACAAAATTCTCTGAGAACAAGTTATATTTTCTTGAATTTACAACAAATTTGATTGTTTTAATTAATTGTGATTTTCCTCCCGATTATTATGTATTTGTATCAAGTATTGTATGATATTAACATGGTTTAAAACCAGGATATGGCATCCCCTCCCTTCAAATATTTTAAAAAAGTATTGTACATATAAAAAAGCAAAAGCATGTTCTATGACAAAGTGGGACTCCGCATTAGAGCCTTAATTCATCTGTTCAGAGCTACATCAAAAGCAGCTAGAAATGAAATGTAAAATATTAGCTCAGGAGTTAGGAAGTCGAGTGGTGATTACTGAATTGAGATAAAGCAGGAGACCTTATTCCCCTTTTTCACGTTTTTGTAACTGAAACCAAGGAAATTCAGTGTTAAAAAGGGGTATGTATATAAACTTAATACCGAGTTTTTTAACATACTGAAGTTACTTTAGTGATGACAAGTAAACTTGATACGTATATATTTTTCTTAAAAATACGAACACATGAATACATGTATGAATGCATTTTTTGTGATGTTAATGGAATAGACAATAGGGATTTCCTGTGAATTTTAGCCCTTTAAAACCTGCATCTTTATAGCCTCCTGCAGGGACAATTGTGTAGCAGCTAACCAGGGAAAAAAAGCTGTTATCAGATCGATGTTTTCTCAGTCATGGAGATTTTAAAACCACGCTCTTAAACTGCATGAAATTAAATCTGTCAAGATCAAGAAGTATTGCATGTGTTTTACGTTTTTGGAAACTGTAACAAAACCAAGCTGAAATGTCATTTAATATTTCACCAACTACTGACTTAACATGCTACAGAAATTGATGTTTTACATTGTTTTATTTTAAATGAAGGATTTGGAGCAAAAAGCAAAAGAGAAATGTAGGAAAATCTATCAAGTTATAAAAAATATTGGCCTTTTTTTCTAATTGTGACATCCATGATCTCTACAGATAGTGATGTGACGATATGAAGGCTGGAAAAGAAGAATAAAAATGTCAGGAAGAAATATTCCAAGTTGTAAATAAGTTTTGGCACAGTTAAACGAGGAAATCATGATGCATGGAAATCACTCCTCAGAATATGAATACCATGTGTTAAGTTACAGCATTAAATGCTAACAAAACCATGTAGCATTGCAAAATGATTCATAAATTCCTGGCTATATGATAATTATGTTGCTACTGTAAAAGATGACAGACTAATGTCAACTTAAGAGAAAAGCTATGTCAATGAAAAATTCTCCTTCATTTAGGGAAACGGATTATTTTAAAAAAAAAGAAAAAAAATGAACATTAAACACGTCCCTTTTGGTCATATAATCTTTTGCAGCACCTTCATATCACAGTGTTTTTAATGTCTTTCACTCCAGTGACTCAGAGACGGCAATCACTCCTACGGCAGACTCGATAATCCTTTGCTCTCTCAGTGTTTTGAGCTCTTCACACTAAATCTTTACTTTAAGTGGCAAAGTTTCCATCTCTCTCCAGCTGGTGCTGCCAGTCATTCCCCAGACCTGAAGGTTCCCACTTTTTAATGTGCATGCACTCCACTTCTATCTATCACACAGAGACTACACCTGAAGAAACAATTATTGTAGACCATTAGAAAGGATTTGTAGAGCAAAGCAGCTGGTGCCAAGGACCTGAGGACCACAGAGAGATAATATGGAGTAATTTTACTTCAGATCAGTCCTCATCTGTCTCCCAGAGAAATGGCCATCTGCAGATGGAATGTCCTAGGTGAGCTTCCCAACATGTATTCCTCCTCTGTTTCAGCTGCAGTGAACCCAATTCCAGCACCCTGAGACCGCATCATTACATGACTCCACATAAGTGTGGAAAAGTAGAAGTCTTACTCTAAAAATGTACTTTTAATGGAAGGTAAAATGCAAATGACGAATGAATCTGCTAGGAAACATAGATGTGTAGTCTTTATACCTGAAATTGCCTTCTTTCTTTCACGTTTTTCAAATTATTTTATTTCTGTAAAGAAATTATATCTGTTACAGAAGTATATGAATTCTTTCTCATTGATGCAGTAAATCCATGCCAGGGAATATGGGCTTTTCAACAATCCACCAACAGTTTTTGGGGCTATTTGTTTAAAGTTGGTCCAAAAAGCTATCACCAGTTAACAACAAACCTTTTATTACAGATGTAAGCTTCAAAGCTTTTCCATGAAGCCAGTTGCTATTAAAGTATTTCCAGTAATAAGACTGATATTGATAGTCATTATTCAGTAAGTACGATATAAAATAGTTCCAGCTACTGCATTGAGAAAGTCTTGGCCTTAGTATTTCACATTCAAAAGAAATTTATCACCTTGTTGTTCCTGCCAGAAAGACTAATTAATATTAAATCTTTTGAATTTCTCTGGATAAAACTGGCATCTGAGACCCTAGTATGTTATCAGAGTTCTTTAAAATAAGTATATAATAGAGATTAGTACCTCTTGTGTAATACTGTATGCATTGCATTTTGTTACATTTATTATACAAATTGAAATGAATAACAATATGCAGTTTAACATCCCATGAATATTTTTTAGCATTCTCCAACAGTAGTTAATATGCTAACCAACTTCACTGAAAGGCATACAGATGTGGAAAGAGTCTATCTAGGGACGTTAATTATCACCTTGTCAAATTCAAATTATTATCTTGCGAGTTCATTTCCATAAAGTATCCCCTTTGCTGTTGGATGATTTAACATGTGTCTGCTTTTTCTTATCTTATTTGTATCTGTCTGGAGGCTTTAAACCTTTCAAAGTCGGCCAGCTCTTTGTCAGATCATGATGTTTACCGTAACTGATTTTGTCAAATACATTTTTGCAAACACTCAGTTTTGCCAAAGATGGGTCTGTAAAATGTGAAGAGAAACTGGCACACACCACCAATAATGTTACATAAATCAGACTAAGACTTCAACTATTTCTAAACAGGATTAGCATACAGTGAAGAACCAAAGAGCCTGGGGAATGATTTACCTGACAAAATTCTGGAGACAGTCATTCTTGGTTGGTAAATCATTTCATGTTTCAAGAAACCTGGAGTAATTCCAGCTGTTAGGATTGGGTAGACATTATTTTCTATGCTAGTCTGGATCACATGATAGGGCAAAAATATCATATGAATATTAATGACAGTGGTTTTAAACCTATTTAAATACAACAAAGCAGCAATGAAAAAGGAAGACAGAAGACAAATATCCCATTGGATAAGGCTTACATCCTGCACAACTGAAAGTTTACACTGGTTTTTTTCCCTTTGTAAAAGATTGATTGCAGGATGAATGTGTGTATAATGTGGTGGATGTCTTTGTAAGGCTGGTGAGGCACTGGAACAGCTGTCCAGAGCTGTGGATGCCCCATCCCTGGGAATGTTCAAGGCCAGGTTGGATGGGGCTCTGAGCAACCCAGTCTAGTGGAAATTGTCCCTGTCCATAGCAGGGGAGCTGGAACCAGGTGATCTTTAAGGTCCCTTCAAACCTAAACCATTCTCTGATTTGATATAAACATAGAATTGATCAATCCCCCAAATTTCTGTTTAGGAAAAAAAAAAAGGCAAAAATGCTGTATCTTGGCATAAAATCCATTAGCCTGCACACGAAGTTAATTAAATCTGGAAACAGAAAATATGTTACATTTTTTAATTTAAAATTTTTGAATTTCAGTTGTGTGAGAGCTCATGAGAATTGTGCAATCACGACTTTTACAATTAAACTAAAATGCATATAAATTTTTAATAATAATAAACAGAAAAAGGAATGGTATGTTTGAAAAAGTAAAAGCAATAAAATACATGTGGCTTTAAAAAAAAAAAAAAACCAAACAAAAACCCCAAACCAGAGAGAAAAAGACAATTAACTATCTAGCTCTTTGTCAATACCTCCATGCATAATTTCAAAGGAAACATGGACAGTTGCTGTTCAAGGGCCACACTACTCACTTGTTTTGATTTGGTTTTTATCTTCCTTACACCTGTGCCACATTGGAGAAGACTTTAATATATTTAGCAGAATAACTTCCACTTCTAAATAGATACATAATAATGGATAAATATTAGGGATTATTATTAGCTATTACAATACTGGATGAATATTAACTTTAGAGGAAATTTGCAGGAAAAGGAGTAAAATAGACACAGCTTTGGTGGCTATCAGGATTGAAAAAACATCATACTCAAGGCAAATTTGACTTCTGTTTATCATTTATTAATCATGACTTCTTTTTTATTCTGATTGGTTTTCATGGTTTCACTCTGTTTAGATTCAGAATTAATTTCATTGGGGATTTAGAGAGAATACTTATACATCTACATGTAGAGAAAAAATGAGTGTGTTAAATGTGTTAAAATACCTAAAACTGCTTCCACTGCATCTGTGCAAGCCAGAAGTGCAACTTCAGCAGTTAGTTCTTGCATAAATTTCAGTAGAATAGATCAAGATATTGTATCAAGAGGGTAATTATAATGTATTATGTTTTTTAAGTAACAGGCTATGCTCCATGCTCCCCAAATTCTTTCTAATTATAATTAGTGAAGACTACAGTGAAAAAGGTTTGCATAGTTTTCAAAAAAATATGCTCACTTCTTAGCAAAAAGCTCAATAAAGCAAACAATGTTAACTAAGAGCTATAGACCAAAATGCAAGTAGAAAGAAAATTTGAAATGTGATTCTGGCAATTGCATTTCAAACTCCTGTGTGGATAAAACTACAGATTAGTATATAAGAAAGAAAACATAACTTGAAGTTAAATCATGGTTTTAACATTCATACATCACTGAAATGATTGAAGTTTCAGGAACATATAATTGAATAGGACTTTTTAGCTCACTATGCTTCCCATCCACATTTCTCACTTCAGCACTAAAATAGAACGAGGGACGTTATTTCTCATGGTCCCATTCTACAGTGCTGCCGTCAAGGCATTCATTTCTCTTACGAGGTAAGGGATTTCAGAACAATAATCTTCAGCAAAAGAATGTTGTCTTACAGCATTGTTGAGGCTATAACCTTAGCCCAAAGTACAGGTTTCAAAAGGCTTTGCTGAAGCCTTTGTAACACAGCCATCCTTACCAATCACACAAGTGCTCATTTTGCAAAAATAGTTTCTCTGACATCTGATATAATGTAAAGGATACAGAGAGTGCTAAACAATGGTTAAACATAAATAATTGTCCTCAAAATATATACCATTGTGAAGAATGCCTGTGAACCAATAACATGATTCAGATGCTGTGACCATAGTGCAATGAATACACCATACTGGGAAATGCAGCTGTCCACATCACAAACCCAGACAGCCAAATAAATGTTCAATCAAAACAGATTTTGCACTCTTGACCTTAAGGTGAGCACCTATTTAAAATCAGAGTATTCATGAATGAAAGAGGAAGAATAGTTAACATAGCCTGGAAATGTGGTCACCTGATTATTTCATGCAAAAATTCACATGAAAATAACATTAAAAAACCTACTAGGGCCAAAAAAGATGGCATCTTAAAAAATAATTTAATTTTTCATTATAGCATTTTTAGCAGTTCCCCATTTAGTTCCTTTGTCCGAGATATAGAATGACTTTTAAACACTCTTTACTAAATTGTTATTTTCAATGAATGCAACAGGTTTTTGCCACGTGGCACAATGACTATGCTGGGTGGATTCTCCTTTGGGACATTTCTTTTACTTGTTGGGCAGGTAGTATTTCTTTGTTTCTGTTGTTTCCTGTATTTTGGGATACAAAGAAAGGAATTCTAGGCAAAAGAATCCAAGCTGTCTCGGTTTTAGATATAGTCAACATTGTTTTGGGGAATAAAAGAGAGTATTAAATATAAAGCATAAATTTCTTTTTTCTTAGCCAGAATAGTTATTTATTATAAGCTACAATAGCTTTTACAGCAAATTCAGAAACCAAAATGTAACATAAATTAATCAACTGGGAATGCATGCATAAATGCATATTTTTGAAATGCTATGGCAAATTGTATTTTTAGGGGGTACACTGGAGACACACAAGTACAATACTTAATCTATACTGCAGCTAGCCAAAAGGAAAAATTTGACCCTGATTTCCTTTTCTTCTCTGTGTGAAAAGGGAACCATTGATTTCTGCCAACTGACAAGCAGTCAAGCATACAAAACAAGTAGCAGACCAACCCATACAGTAATTTCTGTTAATTCTTTCCCCAGGGTTTTGGGGGTTTTTTGTATTGCAAGTAAAACATTGATTTGAACACTTTCTAGTGAATTTTTCAAAATCATACCTTTTTAATAAAGTTTCCCTTCCCAGAATATTGGGATCAGATACCAGGAACAAAAACCACATGAAACTTCATTAAAAGAAAAATCAAAGCTCTAGTGTTTCTCAGGAACTATTTTACCCACTGATATTCTGTAGGGATTTTGTTTGCTTGCCTTATATCTTTTATGCTAAATTTGTTCAGTAGAAGTGCTTAGTCTGGGTTTGTTGATAAGGAGATTGATTAAGTGCAAAGAAAACCTAATTTGTTATTGTCATTTAACAGTAACAGGCCTCTATTTTTTCCCCTTCTCTTAAAAAGAGCAAACAAAACAAACCAATAAACAAACAACAACACCCTCCCCCCCCCCACCGTTTGATAAAGATTTGATAAAGAGCATTAAACACAAGAGGAAAATGAAGACCATAAAGCTGTCATTTTGGAAGGAAGTGCTGTAGTCCAGAGTCCAGCTCTGTTGCTAGACATTATTACCACCACCCAGCAGGGTAAGAAGTCCTTCCTAAAACTAAGTTGAAGGAGTTCTGTCCTCTCACCATCTTCTTTCTAGAATCCCTAATATTACTCAAATTTTGGATTGCACATTTTTAACTTCTGCTGTCCTCTGTGTGAATATGCTTTAGATGAAGTGACCTGTCCACTTCAGCAGCCTCTCCCGCTCTGATCTCCCTGCCACATACCAGCTGCAAAATTCTGCTTAGGTTAAGAGCAGAAGATGTAGTCTCTGCTGATTGGCTGTTGCTAATGATTTGTTCATCCTTGGAAGCTCTAGAAAGAGAATATCTAAAGTAAATAAATGAAGTCCTGTTGGTCTTCAGGTGTGTTTTGCTGAAGAATTTAGGTATCTACATTAATTAATTTTATGTCTCTTACAGACTGGTTTGGACTCTACCTTTTTCATTAATGTGGGTTTTTCCATTCCTCCCTTAAGAACTGGGAGCCCTTCCCGCAGTTATAATAAAATAAATATGCTGTATCTGTTCCACAGAAAATCTACTAAGAATTTCTTTCTCATTAGCTAAATTTTTATCACTGAAGAAGTGAAATGCATTGTGAACGGCGGAATTTTTTTTTTTACTTGCTAATTTGAGGGTTTCTCTGGTTAGAGTTTAGTAGCAAGGGAAGAGAGGAGAAATTATTTAAGATAATTTTATGAACATAATTTATCCATAAAAATAGTTTTAATTATTCCCTTTTTTTTTCCTAAATTCTTTCTCCTTCCCCTCTAAAAGTCATCGGTTGAGGCCGGGATTCTGTAAAAGCCCATTGAGCTAGACATTGAAAAATATATATACTGATTTCTCAGTATATAGATTCTTCCATGTATTTTTCCATTTCTAACTTTATTATTTTTTTCATAAAAAGAGATAACTCTGCTAGTTCTGGTCATTTTAAATATTACCCTCCCTCACTGTACAGAAAGAAGAAAAAGAGGGCTAAAGACGTTCAACTACTTTCAAACATCGTATTATCAAGTTAGTTAGTTTGAATGGTCTTTATAATTCATATAACTGTATTTTATATTCTCTTTTATTCCTTCTAATAATATATCTTTGGAAGATTTTTGCATCCAAATTGATAAAAATAAAACTATATCGAAGTTAAAGCTGTTCCAAATTTGCTCTAAAACCATCATGCAATCATCTTTTACTACTTATCAGTTTATAGAGTACTGCACTTTAAAAAAATGTAACAAATAAAGACCATGAACATTAAAAAAATCATTGCTTGAAACTGGCAGATAGTGATGCCAAAAGGTTGGTTTTTATCATAGAAGTCCTGGTACTTTAAACTTCAAGAGTATGAACTAGTAACCAATCAACAAACCATTACTCTGTGACCAATGTCAAATGTTTTTAATTAACTAGTTAGGCAAGCTTAAGAAAGCCTGCTGAGCAAAGATGTATGATGTCAAAGCGCTCTCTTCCTTTATCACTTCTGTTAGAGAGAGGAGGAATTTAGCAAATCAATGGCAAAGGAAGGAGAAAACCAAACCCTTTACTCTGGAGCAGAGCTCAGTCTGCTTGTAGTGGAATTAGGTGGTAATGTTAGAATGGAAAGTTTGAAAAAAATGCTGAAAATGAACATTTGAAATGGTGATAAAATGAGAGATTCTGTCAGAAATTATTAGAATTCCATGCTATAGTAAAATCGATTTTTCTTTTTCATCAATGTTTTAGCCAAACTAAAATCAGATAAAGATGAGAAAAATGCAAAATCCCATTTGAAAGTCATGGAAGTTCTGTATTCAACATGTGACAGAACTGAAACACACTATCATTCCTGTTATTGAAATACTGTGGTCTTTCCAAAAGATATGTCTTTCCCCATCAGTAGTATCCTGTATGAAGTTCCGAAATATCCTTACTTGCTTTGGCATCTTGAAAATGAAGGGGAAGCATGATTATTTTCATCCACTGAATGCCTATAATCAATGTCAATTAAAGTGAACATACATTAACAAATGAGAAACTAGGAAGCATATAGTAACTCTGTCCTACTGTACTTGCTTCCATTGTGTCTCCTTTGTCATTTAAGTCACACCAATTCCATCATCAAAAGCCTGTACGGAATTTAAAGTTCTTTACTGGCCACCATTTTACCTCCCCAGTATAAGATGCTAATTTCTAGGTTAAGGAGGCGTTTAGGTCAGTGTCATATGCTGATAGAATGCCCTAAGGAGAGGTTAGTAACTCTAACTTGTCTTCCCAGGCTGCCTTTGAGTGCTGACCTCGCCAGGGCAGCAGGTCAGGGCGGTGGTGGGGGATCCCTGCGGTGGAGCAGGCACCCAGGGCACAGCCACTCCACTTAACAGCATTCACTGCCTCAGTCATAGGCACACCAGGGCACTTCTACAGTCCAAGCTGAACCTGCCCCTCTCCTCGTCTGCTAACATGAGGCCTGAAACACAAGAAAAAGAAAAGAAAAGAAAGGAAAAGAGAAGGGGGAGTGGGAAGGGGGAGGGTGGGTAGGTCTGCGTTACTGCTCATTCATTCCTCTGCATTCAATCACTCCAAGGTAGTAACTAGCTCAGCCCCAGGCTTCCCTTACATGCACAAAAGAAAAGCAATCCCATTCAGAAAGAGACCATGAGTTATTGATCTCATGCTGAATGTTATGTTCGGTTCAGCAGCACAGTCAGCTCCCTCACACGGAAAGCTTATGTTTCCCACCAACTCTGTTGAATGATACTGAGCTTTTTTGAAAATGAAGTGTTGGGGACTAGGGGTCAAGGGCAGAGACATCTCAGCTTTCATCCTGGGACTTCAGGACATATTCTCGGTCATGATGAAGGGTAAGCCTGCCAGGAATTAATTGTAAAAATACTGTGGAACTTGTTCACCAGAAAGGCAGACAATTCATGGTTGCTTCACTTTCTAATTCAGACATTAGAAAGTGAACCATAAAACCATCATTTGCTAATGTATATTAGATTTATTTTACCCATTCAAAGTAATGAACAAAGTCTTTTGCTAAGACACTTTATAGTTCATTTATTTAGCTTAATATCCTAATTTGCAGAAATACGTAGAGATTTGATTTTAATCAATGAAGACATTATACTTGAAAACTTAAACAAAAAATCTATTTCTTATAACATATTTCACTCTCAGCCTTTCTTTATGCGAACTATGCATAGCTTTAGCCCACATGTCAACACTCAGTAGTCTGTATAACTACTCGACAGAAAGCAAGAGGGATTTTTAAATTAGTTATTGTTGTCATAATGCAAACATGAAACATTCTGTCCATATCAAGTCCGTATTATGTTCCTGATTAAAAACTGATTAAAAGTGCCAGCAGGGGAGGTTTAGATTGGATATTAGGAAAAAGTTCTTCATGGAAAGTGTGGTCAGGCATTGGAACAGGCTGTCCAGGGGAGTGGTGGTCACTGTCCCTAGAGGAATTTAAAAGATATGTAGATATGACATTTAGGAACATGGTTTAATGGTGGACTTAGCAACAGTTGGACTTGGTGATCTTAGAGGTCTTTTCCAACATAAATGACTCTATGATTCTATGATTAAGCAAAGAAATGAATAGGCATCTTAAAAAAGGAAGAGCCCAATGAATGCAGATGCTTCAGAGGAACAAAATTAATTCATTTAAAAAAAGCAACGTTAAAAACCCCAATGAAAGTAGGAGTGCGTATTTAATGGGACCCCAGAGCTGAGACGTGGAAACCCTCTTACAGTCTTACTATCTTTACTTCAATGCAAATTCATTTTGTGTGAGTAATAAGTACTGTCAGAATGTCATTCCACAATCATGTTCACATAGTCACACTCTCCTAAAACAAAATTTTATAAATGAGACATATCATTCTGTCAACTCAAACTTAAAAATTAAAAGTAGAATGATATGCTGACTAATGTTTGCTGTAAATTTAGTCCTTTATTCTTCTCAAAACACCCTTGATCATACCAAAGTTTTTATACATTAAAAAGTGTATGTGAATGTGTTCTGCTAATCAATTTAATTTTTGTTTTCATATTGAAGATTCCCTCTTTTCATTGGATATAATTGATTTACCATCCCGTGCACTTGATTGGTCCTTTGAATTTTTCAACATTCTTTTTGCCTGGGATTGGATAACTAAAACTTTCAAATGGAAAAAGCATATTTTGAAAAGTCCTTCCTGATTAAAACATTTCTATTAGCAATATGTACAGTAATGGCATGCATTATAAATACAAACATTGTGAAACTTTATATTCAGACAAATAGGAAAAAACCCTAGCAAATAACCTAACAGAGCAAATAAAATACCCTGACTTCACTAATGAACATAATAATGAGGATTTCTAATAATTGGTTTGATGTTTTCTCAGATGGAGTTTTCTTTACTGTTTCCATCTGGTGAATCTAATATAAATATTGACAAACTTAAACTATTCATGGTTTGACATGGAAACTTCCGTTGCTTTTTTTTTTTTTTATCTCTCAGCTCTTACCTATAGATACATTACATGAATGTAATTACTTGAAGGCCGTAATTCCAAGTGAAAACTAGTAATTTTTTTAGCATTACTTGTTTCCTCTCACACCAATTTGTTGTGTTTTCTTCCACCCCTTTTTTCTAGTGTTTGTTGAAATTAAGATTCTCCTGTTTCTTACTTGGATACTCAAGTACTGATGAGAACAAATAGGAATTAAAATAGCATAACTACTTTATTGGCATACAGTGGAAATGGCTGTTCAAGGATTTTTGAATATGAGATCTCTACTACTAGGTAAATACTCTCCAAATACCACAAAAGCCTAATCTATTCTCTTTTACTGATTTCCTGAGAGAAAGATAGCTCAGGAGGAAGGAAAAATCCTGTATTGTACTCTGATTCAGTACTCAATATCCCGTAATCATGCAGAAGAAGAAACACAAGCCAGACAGATGAGTGAATTTGGAGTCTGAAATATGGATCTATTAACATGCCACATATTAACTCTACCATTAACTTACACCAGAACTCCAGTAGCATTCTGTTAGAATTGGTAGCACTGAAGTAATGCCATGTTAATACTGGTAGTATGCATAATATTATTCATTCTGTTATGAATACAATCAAAGTTACAATGAGAATTTTCTTGCTCATTTTTCATCAGTCTGCCACAAAATAGAAAAGAAAATTTAAATATAAACTCATCTAATTTATGTCTTCTTCTATTCTCATAACTGTTTCTACAACAATAATGTAATTGCTGTATCATATTTCAGTTTACATGTTTTCCTTCCTTCATTTGCAGCTGATTCACATTTGATTCACATATGATTCACATGTGATTCAACCCATCTAGCTGCCTGATCACACAGTTTCTAGTAAAATTTTGAAGAACATTTGAGAAAAGTTGTATGGTCATTAATGTATGTGCCACGGATCAAAACTTGTGTGGTCTGGGGAAATGCGGTAAATTCCATCTAATCTCACTACGCCACCTAGTCTTTATTTTACAGAAATATTAGTGTACAAGTACTATGAAGCCAGAGAAGATTTCAGTTTTTCTAGAATGATTCCTATATTCCTTACAAAATCAATTGTAGCCACCTTCAATTTGTGTAGAAGTATGCTTCCATGGACATAAAATTAACAGAAAATACAGAAAGCTAATGTCCCACCTACAACACATAACATTTTCCGGTGTTTCTGTTTCTTTTTTCTGAGCATCACTCTCTGTCCATAGACTACCTGACAATACATGAGATTTCCAGCTAGATCATGGAACCTTACAGTAAAACTGAGAAACTATTGTCAAAACAGTTTGTGCAGATGGAACACTGTTCCTACAATCAAACTTGTAGCACACATAAACAGGAAGAAATTTAAACTCAGTCTGAAATACAATGTAGTCTAAAAATGAATTTAAACTGAGTAGGAGAAATTATTCTATTAAAAATAAAACAAAACAAAATATTAACACTAAAAGTAAAGCATGAGTTACCTAGATTACAATTTAAGCAAGGGGATAGAGTAACTTTTTGATAGTTAATTTTGGTTTTAATCCCCATTATGATTCTGAGGCGTAACTCTGATATGAACAAAAAGTCACAGACTTTCTTCTAATTATGATTCCATTTATGAAATATGCCTCTTTTCTTCTCCCCAATTCATGGCTCCAGTTGTGTATTTTACAGTTTCTCTCTGCTTTGCTCTGCATTTGAATTTTTCTTTGTATGAAGACAGACTGTTTAAGTTGCCTCTCAGCTACTACCCCCTTTAACCTCAGATCATGACCTCTTGTTTTGCAGCTAGTTACTATCTCTCTTGCTTGCTGATACCAATTTGTTTCCACTTCATTTGGGATCAGTCATCTGGACTCTTGATCTCTTACATGCTCTCACTGGCAAACATCTTTCAGTAGCCGGTGAAGGGAAGGAGCCCCCAAACTTAAATGAAACAAAACTTCAGCAGGTAACAAAAACATGATGTCAATCCCCCCACCTCTTGAAAGATGATTTAAGAACAGATAATGTTTATTCACAGATTGTCAGTTAGTAGATGAATAACACATACTGTGGGGTCAAATGAAAGAGATTTTAAATTTCAAGAGACAAATTTAAACTGAGAGAAAGAGGTGTCAAATAGAATGCACCACCACAGCATATCTGATTGAAGTAGGAATAAGGCATAAGCAAGAAATAGAATTTTAAGCCTAATCTATCACTACACTGAAATAGTAGGAAATTCTCTTCTTTCAAAACAAATACATGTGAAGTGAACTATAGAGAAATGCTTTGAAAGAAAGACAGAATGTATTGATTTTCTTATTTTATATCATAGGGAACACAAAAAACGGATATTATCATGTTTGAATAAAGAAAAAAATTAATTATAGCAAGATGTGGATTTTAATTATTTAAATAAAACTATGTTTATGCTCCCCACAGGCGTTATGATTCATTGCCATATCATTTGAGGAAAGTCAACAGAAAACTAAATGAAATATTTTTTTTTAAATATTATTGCCATGAACTTGAATTATCCTTACCCAATGCTTTAACGATTGACATATTATCTTTTCTTTAACTAATAATTGCTGAGCAGCAACACTTAAATATTGAGAAGTAAACTACATATTTGTAAGAAAAATAGAATAAATTTGTGAAAGTAATTGTTTGCTGACATAGTTTTAAAAATTTAATTAAAATAGTATTTATTGTGAATATTTGCTCAGTTTCAATAACAGTCTTGCCTTGTCAGAATTCAGCAAGGGGAAATTATGTAGACTAATAAGATTTGACATACCTCATTGAATTCCCAATCCTCCTACTTCTTCCCTAGTCATCAAGATTAGAAGGATCTTTCTAATCACTAGACAATACATGCTCTCCAGTCACTGGAATGCTACCTGATATACTCTTCTATTATTATTTTCTACAGTATTTCAACTGTCATGGAAATAAGAACTAACACGTATGAAAATATTTGCATTTCTACCATGACTCATTCATACAGCTTGATGAGTACCACATACTGTGTGTAGAGAAACAACAGTATTAGTTCAATTATAAAATACCTTGCTTCAAAATTATGTTTAATGATTTTATAACTTTTTGGACAATTCTGTATGAATCAAATCTTTTCAGAAATCTAATCACAATAAGATTTATACATCCAGTTGAGAGGACTTCTGTATTAATCATCTTGATTTCTGAGAATGTAACATCACAGAGAACATTCTCTTATGGAAATTTCTGATATGATAAACAGAAATACCTGTCCAGTTCTTTGTTCTTCTGTATCTTCCATTTACATATGGAAGATTCCTCATCTAATGGGCATCCATAAATTATTAATCCATGAATTAAAATCCCATGAATATTCTGAAATTTGTTCCTGGGTAGATTTATGATGACTGTTTTGCCTGGGTTAAGGAGACATTTTATACGAATGGGGAGATCTGTTGCATCAATAGCAATCAAGGCAAGAGAATAAGCCCTTAAACTTTTCATTTATGAATGTAGATATAGAAAAAGACTCCAATCTGAATAGCCATACAGAATTCCCTATTCCAGAATAAAACACAGTTTAACTAAAAGTTTCATGTCATACTCCACAGAAAACCTGAAAAAAAATGTGACTGGAACTTTTGACTGAATATGAAAGCTCAGAAATGTTTGGGGAGTCACCTTTCATTCTACTTCAGATGACAAGTTTCTGTGTTTCCACATAAAAAGGAGAGTTGATTAGTAACCTTGGCCCAGTTTTTAGCGATTGCACCAAATCCCTTTCCTGCAGTTCTTATGCCAAAGCACTTAGTGCCAGCATGGAAATGCGTTTTTGTATAATGGTATACAAAAATGTTTCTGAAATCTACATTTATTATTTCCACTACTACCTCTTTGTTCACAAATTTGGTAAATGTATAGCTTTAAAAGAAATAAAGGAAATTAGTCATGTCTCTTATGAGTTATATGCCACTGTTTTAAGTGGCTCATAATCCTATCTTATTTGCTTCATTCACACGACTCTTCTAACTATTGTAGCTTTTCAGGTCTGTAGTTTTGAACCTTTCATAGATCCTTTCTTAAACTTTTAAAGAGAAACACATTTTGCCACCTCTGTTATTTCATTAACCTCAGTGAGTTATCAAAAATATCTGACACCGACTTTTTTATTTCCCTAAGCAGGCCACAGAACAATTTATCTGAACCTGGTGCTTTATCATCCTTTAATCATTCTAATTTTGCAAACTCTTTATGTGATCTGGGGCTCATAAAACTCTTGTTGTATTTCACTTTCACAGAAAATTTATTCCAGACTTTAGGTTATGGCCTACAGCTGCACTCATAAATATCAAGGCAAAGAATTCATTCATGCTAAATTACCTTCCAGAGATGTGCAGAGTTATTCATACCACTCAGAAGAACAACAAAATTCATATTTCTGTCAAGTTCCACAAAAATAGAATACATGAGATTGCCAGTTAAACTTCTTTGCCAGTATGTTTTGGAAGCATGGAAAACAGTCAAATTCCACATAGATCTGCTTCTGAGAACTCATTCAAACAACTCAATCAATGATTGTCAGACTTCAAACTCTACTTTATCCAGATATACGAATTTTAACTGAAGTCTAAGTAAAAGTGCTATAAATAAACTCAAGGAGTTGTGGGAAAGTTAAAGCAGGAAGCACTGTGCCCCTATTTTAAGTACTTATTCTTCATCCTCAGTTTCCAGTCTTTCATAAATAATGTGTTCTACTTGTCATTGGAACTTCCCCTATCAAGCAAGCCTCAGAAATCTGTGGATTCTAGACCATGTTTCATAGCCACAAAAAATCTTCATTAGTCGGAGTAATTTCAAGTAAAAGTAAAGGCATCTTCATCAATTAGTGTGTGCCAGTTTAATTTTTTCCCCATCTACTCTTGATAATATTTTGACAAGAAGCAACTACGAATTTATCCTCTCCAAATCAGATCTATGGAAAAATTACTTCTTCCTGTTTTCAGATAAACACTGCATCTAGGTAAACATGAAACATCGTAACTCTCATTAGGTTCTAACATTACAAGAAAAAAATGTTTTAAAAAAGAAAATCCAATAGCTTTCAGAAGAATAATTATTACCATTTAAATATATACTTAGGATACATTTTATTTTGTTTGGCGTAATGTAATAAGAAGGCCAGAAAAGTATCAGAATAGTATTGAAAAGTATGAATTGTCAACTTAATTTTCTTGGAAGCTGTAAGTTGTGAGTTAGAAGAAAATAAAAACAAAAGCAAAATGCAACATTCATAATAGAAAAAAATTGAATAAACCCTGACTGTAAAAAAAAAGCCGTGTACCCTTATGGGAAGCATTCATTGCTCGGGTGTTAGTGTCAGTTAGAAAACAAACATATAGTGTTCATTGGAAATTTGTCTCCAGTAGCAGCAACTTACCCCTGCAGTATTAATATATTTCTTCATAACATTCATGATTAATTCTATCCTAACAGGGTACAATTTATTTTTACTGTTAGTTTTTTGAAATTGTTGAAACATGTATAAAGGGTAGAAAAATCTGGGGATTAATTCACATAAGAATATGGTCCAATTTAAAATTAAAGCATCAAACACCACATCAAATGTCTGGGATATAATCACTATGTTTATACATTAATGAATCCATAGAAAAGGATGTGGTTATACGTAATATTAAATAACACAGTTTTAGCTTATCATTATTATTTAGGGATCATGCGGTGCAAATACCTTTAAATCCTGTACTGTAATTTGCCACATCTGAAGGTGAGGGTAAACTTGCTCAGCAGTATAGCCTGCTTATCCTGTACTGTTTCAGTATGTAGTTCCTTATTTCATTCTCTTCACTCAGAGAGCATGAGCAGCAGTAGTAATAAACTCTGCATGTGTATGCCAGTAGAGGGTTTTTATTGCTGTTTCTGCTCTTGTTTCCCAAGAGAGGAAATAAAAAATGGTGTGGGAAATCTTGGTTTTTAACAGGAGTGTCTGCTTCAGAAGACAGAGGTTACACTGCTTTTAAGGAACTTACCTTGGTTTGTTTCTGCTTCCCTAACTTGAACTCCCCTAATTTTTAACAACCAGCTCTATAGTAATCCAAACATTATGAGCCACCTTCTTTCATGATCCTTAGGTCATCAGGGACTCCCAGGAATGCCTGCGTCCATGCTGACTATGCTGAGTAAGTCCACCTGCTGGAGATCTTCCATCTGCTGAGGTTCTGCTACTTGACCCTGCTCTAATTCTCCCATGCCTGAGATCCTCTCAGGTAAAATGGTATGCCTTTGCCCAAATTCACTTTCTTCCTCTCCTCACAGGTATAGAGCAAAGTACTAATTCAAGTTTCTTCGCCAAACATGTTTTTGGAGAAATTTCCTTATGCAGGATATGAAATAGATTATATATGGCTATATGAAAATTCAAATCTGCAAGACCTTTGCTGAAGAGAGTGTGTCAGTAAAAAAACACTAAAACCAAAGTGTGTCTTAGGACTTACAGATGAATGAATTTTAGTCAACCATAGCTACATTCCCTCCAGCAAATCTACGACTTTTTTTGTGCTAAAAGTAAATATCTTCAGTCTTTTAAATAAAAAATAACAACAAAAAATAGAGCAGCATTTTTTATGGGTTTGACTTGTTGCAGGTTATGGCTTGTTTTGTTTGGGTTTTTTTGTTTGTTTGTTTATTTGTTGTTGTTTTTTCCAGATACTGATATTACTTTTATTTCCTTTCATTTGCTACCTTTATTTTATTCAGAAATAATTTTGTCTTCTCTATTCCCTAGTAAATTAAGAGTTTAAATTATCTATCTTGCCAGTGCCAAAAAATCAACTCTCACCCCTCCCAGCCATATCTCACCTCTCCCAGTGCAGTGCTTGAGATGCTAGGTGATGAAATGCCTGATGGGGTAAGACTAAATCATGGTTTAATTGGTATGAATGTTGTTTGTGCAGCAACTCTGACATTATTAAAAAAAAAAAAGGGGGTAAAATTATGCAAAATTAAAATGGGATGTTGTAGTTAACTAGGGAAAATATTTTACTTCTTTTTTTTATTTGCTCAAATGGCTGCAGCTCATGTCCTCACATTTATTTGGCAAGATATCCAGGTAAAGTCACATGGTTCACCAATAGAGTGGTGAATAAGTAATTTCATACCGTGTTCATCCAGGAACAGGCTTCTACTTCTTTACTTGTAATTTTCAGAGAAATATAATTTTCTTAACTCGGAGAAGAAAAAAATCATGAGAGGATTTTCATGATTCTGGATCACCCAATGATGCACTGGACTATTTAGGGGTGGGGACTACTGATCAAGTTGGATAATAATAAGTAGATATGTTTCAGTGTACTTTATCTGGAAGGCAAAACCTTCATACCTGAATGTATTTATAAGACAATATGCAATTTTCTCCTATTGCCCTTGAAACTATTTAGGAAATCGTTAAATAGTCTCTGAGAAGTTAGGTGAAAGGGAAAGAAATAACATTGTTTTGTCAAAGCCTTCATTTCACTAAGGAAAAAAACAAATCAGTCAAACAATATCTTCCATATCTTCATTTATGCATGAGCAAAGTCTGTAAAACTGTTCCGTTTAGGACAAATTCCCTTCATCTCAGCTGATAACCTTTCAGTAACATTTTCTCTTCTACAATATGAAATCCTGGTGCACAGTGTCAAGAGGAAAGGAAGGATTTAGTAACCAGAATTTCAATAGCTTGCTTTGTGTACCACAGTTCACAGAACATCCTGGTACAAATCATCAGGGAATCAAAATAATCACCAGTGAAAAGGACACTATTTCCCATCTCATTTCCATCAGCAGCTATTCAAGGACAACTGTAATAATGTAAAGGTATATAATGAACTTTGCAATAGCATAGAGGCCAACCATCTTCAGAAATTATTTGTCATGACAGTCACTGATGGTCTGAACACCCATTTAGTCTCAAGGGTGGAGCTGAATGAGGTGGCACGGTGCGGGTTAGTGGTGATGTCACAGTCTCAAACCATCACTGCTGCTTTTCAGTCATGAAATATGGGTTAACTGCATCCAGCCAGGCTAATGCCTGTGGGAGGAAATCTTCTACTCCCAGAAAAATCCAGTGATGGAATTTTTGATGTGCAGTATCTTCCTGGGGCAATAAGATTCCACATGATCCTGTGAGTAACTGAGAGGTGTATTTCCACACATTAAAAAAAGTGGAGGCAAAATTGCCTGCTGGCTGTCCCTAGAGGCTAGATACAGTATACTGAGTTAATTTCTAGCAGCACCCTGTAGGGAGAATATGCAGACAGATAATATAAACAGCTTGCCTTTAAAAATACTGGGTTTTTTCCTTGTGGCTAGGAAAAGAGACTGAATTATCAAAAAATAGTTTAGTAATAAGTGTCTTCTGAAGTTAGATTTCACAATATAGTATTGTCTACTTTTTGTTTGTAACATTATTTACACTAGAAGATTAAAAATCTGACAAGACATGACAGTGTATCTAAGATAATAAATGCTCTTAATAATATTAATATGGTGTGCAAAGGGCATGTAAAATCTGAAACAAAATTTCCAATACACGTGTGCAGAAGACTAGCTCTCTGAAAAACATATACTCTTCAAATTAGAGTATACATACTGTTTATTAATGATTCAAATACAGAGATGTCATTATTTCCTCGTAATCTATTGACCACTGAACTGGAAGGAGGGAAGAAATAAACAGTTTATGGGAACTTTTCAGCTGAGGATAAGTCTGTGTATATGGAGGCAAATGAAGTGAAAGTAATAGATGATAGTTAAAGACTATGTAACAATTTTGTTAAGCTTTTTTAATATTTGTACCAAAGGAGAATTAATTAAAAAAAAAAAAAAAGGAGGGGGGTGGATTAAATTTGCTTCTCTACTAGACCAAATCTGTGTTTCTGATTTTAGTTTGTTCAGTGGCTTGAAATCTTCAATGTTTAAGTTAATTTAGGGTTTTTTTGTTCTCCCAAGAGGTCAAATTTAAAAGACCCAACAAAACAAAGCCTAAAAAGATTTATGTAATTTAAGTTCTTAAATATTTACTGATAAATTAAGGTAGCAGCACTGTGTTTCAGATTATATGTAACATAAATGCAACATGAAATCTTTTTAAAGGAAAAATGTGGGCCAAAAACATTTAATCTTTTTACTTTACTTATCAAAAATTAATATTTCCATGAAGCATTTGTAATACAAAAGTGTTATTCAGTTGAAACATTTTAGTTATTTTGTTGGTTTTTCATTGAGACTTCATTGCTCACAAAGCCTGCAAATTTTTTCCGTCATATAAAATTCCTCCATAGATTTGCTTGCTAAGAGTTCAATATTTGAGTTGAGGATAGGAAAAAGAATCAGAAAACACTAACAAGTTTTGTGGCAGTATATTTATTCTTGATGCTTACATATTTTTTAAAGTTTCTTACTAAATTCTTCCCCTCTCAAAGTTCACAGGCTCTTTCCCTCAATCAAAACTGCTACCAACATCTGTTAGCGCTGGCCACAGGAATGAAATTAGTCTTCAACTAGCAAAATATTCATCAGGTTCCGTAAACAGAAAAGGAACAGAGTAAAAGTAACTGCCTCTTTCTAATTTTTCACCATGGCTGGAGCTGATTAGGGAGAAAGATGGATTTTAAAGAATTTGAGGGAAAGAGATCTAGAGGAAATGAGATTTTAGGGGCAGAATGACATGTTATTATTAACAATAGAAATTAAGGAAGTAGAAAGAAATATTATAAGAGACAGAACAAAGGAAAACCACCATTCAGGAAGAAAAATAAACAACTGGTGGGACAGAAGCTTGTGAGAGAAACTGAAGTAATGAAACAGTAATGAATGTAAAGGACGAGTGATGCACAGTACGATGACTGTGAAGCATCCTGGGTACACAGCCATGCTTCCAACGACCTCTCACCTCAACTAATATCATGTCATGTGCCTTCATAAAAATCATAAGCCCCCAACACTCATACCTCCATTAAAAGACAGAAGAAATAAGGAAATTCCAAAACTAAATAATAAATTTCAATTTCTACTACTTTAATCATGCTTTTTCATTTGTACGTTTAAGCTGTGTTTGAAACAGTGCAATAATGCAGCATTTTGATTATGCTGCTGCCCGAATTTCTTTTTTCATTTAGTCAAACAAAATTGTTAGGTGGCAGCCCATAATCCTATCTTTATTCATTTCCTACTCTTCTACTGTAAGATTTCTCTCATCTATTCTCTATTTATTTATTTTAGACCGATATTAAGGTAAAGAATCAACTAAAGCAAGGATTCAAAATGAATTTTGGAATCTAGCACAGAAATATATGCAGTTTTCAGTATCGAACAATTTGTAAGGGGTACGGAGGGTCTTAGACTATCACAGTACATAATAATGCAAATAACTCTTAGTAAAAGTTGCAATTTCATTGTGCTATACACTGCTAATTATTAAAAATATGAAACAGAACAATTTCTGGATTCTAAATACAAATGGCAGTTATCTCTACAATTGCAGAACTATAAAGATAACAAGGCTTTTCTTCTCCAAAATAACATTCTTCTCATAATTTGTACTGTCCAATAGCATGACAAACATACATATAAACCATATGTAAAGATGCTTAAAAGTATAATACTGCTCCTATAAGCAAGCCACCTAGATGGAAATCTCACTAAAACCTTTTCTTACATTAATATTTTGTACAGATCCAGACCAAACAGCATTTATTCACGTTGCTAATCCTGTGGAGGTTTACAAGAACCAGGACTTATTTTTATATTGTCAAAAGAAACCCCAAAAAGCCACCAAAAACCCTGTATAAATCTAAGTACATATTCAAACTGTCCTAAAATACAGCAGTAAAATAATTTCAGGACATTTTGCAGTATAATTGTATCTATCACGTATGTATGTATTCACCTTTCTGTTCTCATGACTCCCTTACAACTGTGCTGCTAGTGATTGTATTTAGCTACCAGTAATTGTTCTGGTCATGTTCTTTGTTGTTAGAATAAGATTCTGTATTTTTGAAACCTAATCTATCTTGTTATAATTCCCCTCAAAATAGTAGAGAGGTATCTTCAAAATGTGTCTCAAAATGCATCCATTTCAATGGGGAAAAAAAAAAAAAGATAAAATTGTGTAAAATTAAACTATTCTCAATGCAATCTTTGTATTCTAATGAAAACTGAAAATGATGCAAAACTTTTGCAATCTTATGAAAAAATTGACTATGAAAATAATTTTTGAAAAACACATGAAAAAGACAAACTATAAGATTTCAAGTGCCTACTCTTTATTATAATAGGGTAGATTGAAACTGTGGTTTTGTAGGATTTTGTTGATTTTTGATGTTTGGTTGGTTGGTTGTATTTTTTCAGTTGGGGCAAATGGGGGGTAGGGTGGTATTTTTAAATTATATATTTTTCTCTTTTCAAATTATAGTTTATCTGCCACAAGTCTTAACAGCATTTTATTAATTAATTACTGATTTAATACATTCAGATATCCTTCTATAAACACAATGCTTCATATGGACTGTTACTTTGGCAGACTTAAAACAGTGAAATCAAATTATTTAGTCATATCTGAGAAGTTAGATGTTAATGGAAAGCATCATAAATCTGAGGAGCATGGCAATGCTTTAGCAAACATGGAGAATGAGCTCAGTTTTTGTGTTTGATGAGTCAAAGGCCATCTTTCTGAATGAAACAAATAAAGTAGTACAGATCTAGGTGCCATTTGTGTAAGCCTTAAATACTGCACTGACCACGTTAAGCTGATACATCAGAGCTTTGATAAATATCATCCATTTCCAAGCACAGGAAAAGTGGGATTGAAACAGCCTAGCTTTTTTCTTCACATAACATAGGAAAATTAGGCTACAGGTTAGTTTTGCAGTCAAAAAATCAAAACCCAAAACAAATGGTCCTGAAGGTTCAGATTTGTGGCTGGATCAAAGAACAAACACAGATACTCCAAGTGTCTACACAATCCCTGCCCTTCAAGCAGTCAGAGGTGAATATGACACACACAGCTTTTTTCAGGTTTCTGCCATAGCAACTGAAAGTCACAAGGATATTTGGGCAAGTATGACTGGGCTGCTGACTCATTCCTGGCCTTAGGTTGTCCTGTGAAGCAAAATGTGAGGAACTATTGAATATGAATTGGTGGATGGTGACATGGCTTAGTGAAACCTGGCAGTGTTAGGCTTGCGGGTAGACTCAATGATCTTAAAGGTCTTAACAACCTAAAGAATTCTACGATTCTAAAAAGCAGCCGGAGGTAGCTGTTAGCATCACGAGGAAAAGCTGAATATCATGGGTGGGTAAGGGGGAGTTACTTGAAAAGTGACTCAACATTGTGCATAGTTGAGGGGGAATGCTGGGAAACCTTCTGGAGAGCAAAAATTTTTAAGGCCAGTAACCCAGGCAACCATACCAGTAATAAAATACAAGGATGAGATTGCCAACATAACAGTATCAAAAATACTTAATTTTCTACAGATAAGCAAAACCGGGACAAATCACAATTTCAGACTCATCACTAATAAATGACTAATAAATGACACAGAATATAGGACTGAAAGATATTGCCTAAGTATTAGTTCACTCGTCTACAAACTTCTAAGTAGATTGGTTTAAATCTTGAGTTGGTTATCTACTATTAATTTAATAGGAAAATAATCTGAATCTTAATTTTTTCTTTTCTTTGCATTTAAATTCAAATTTATACTTATACTGAGGATGTCATATATAAGAAAGCAGTAGCACTTTCAACCTGAGCACTAAATGATATTTCTTCTGCTAGTTCCTGATAAAGAAATTTGCATTGAAACCTGAAACTAAAATTAAACACGTAATAGTCATGAAGGCTGGAAAAAGAAATTGCAAATAAACACGAGGAAATTTTATGTTTAACTTACTGATACGTCAATTGCAACAGGAACCAATAGGCAGAGAATAGGTAGCATAAATTTTGCATTCAAAAAAACACGTAGAACAGATTAAATTGTACTACTACTGTCCACAGAGACTGTAAAGATGTTTTTAAAAGTGACATTTAAAGAAATGTGGAAAATCAGGAAGTCAGAGACACAAAATCCCAAAAAAGAAGAAAAGTGGATGATCTCTTGCTTGTTTGTACCCCACAATGTGGAACATATATAATAGAGTCTCTTAACAGAAAGTATTTAGAGGCACGGTTGCAAGAGTAGAGACAGAATCAAGTAAGCCTTATGAAAATTCTAGGAAGTAGTCCCAGCTAGAGCAGAGCAAATGAATCCAAATATTTTTCTGGATCAGTGTGGGATGAATCTTTTGATTCTATGTTAAGATACAAACCCAAACAACAACCAACGGGGTCTAGACACTGATTCCTAAATGCTTGTTTATAAATCAATAAATAAGTCAACATATAAAAGCAATAAAAAATAGAATAAACCAATAAACTTAATGCCTTAAAGACTATCTCACAGTTCCTTGTCACTGGATAAAATATTAAAATATTTTTTAAGTAGTTGAAGAAGAAAGCAACTCCACTGAGTTTGCCTCATTTCCTAAGGAAAAGACAACTGTTTGGTCATCCTTTACATCACTGGGCATTGAATACACCCTCAGCAAGTTTTCTCACAATCCCAAGGTGTGTGGTGCATTCAGCATGCTGGAGGAAAGGAATGCCACCCAGAGGGACTTTAAGAGGTGGCTTTGTGCAAACCACAGGAAGTTCAACAAAGTGCAGAATCCTACAGCTGTGTCAGGGCAATCCCAAGCACAGATACAGGCTAGGCAGAGAATGGATTGAGCTCTGGGGAGAAAGACTTGGTGGTGTTGGTGGATGTAAAGATCGACATGAGACAGAAATGTACGTTTGCAGCCCAGAAAGCCAACTTGGTCTGCATCAAAAGCAGCATGACCAGCAATTTGAGGAAGGTCTCAGCCCCTCTACTCTGCTCTAATGAAACCCCTCCTGGAGTCCTGTGTCCAGTTCTGTGGCCCCCAGAATAAGGACATGGACCTATTGGAATGAGTCTGGAGGAGGACCATGAAGATGATCATAGAGCTTGAGCACTGTTCCTCTGAAGATACATTCAGAGAGTCAGGGTTGTCCAGCCCGGAAAAGTGAAGGCGTGGTGGAGACCTTATCTCAGCCTCCCAGTAACTAAAAGGGCCTTGCAAGAGAGCTGGAATGCTACTTTCTATAAGGGCCTGTAGTGATAGGAAAAGAGGCTTTAAGTGGCTTTAAACCAAGAAATGGTAGGTTTAGTTTCATTATTAGGAAGGAGTTCCGTACTGTGAGGGTGGTGAGACACTGGAACAAGTCGTCCCCCATCCCCAGCCTTGAACAGAACAAGCTGGATGGGGCTTTGAGCAACCTGGTCTAGTGGAAAGCATCCCTGGAACTTGGAAAATAGCCATGTTATGCAGAGATTTATCCCAAAGAGGCTTCACTGCAATTTTGGGAGTTTTATTTAATGCAGTCTTTTTAAGATTTTAACTTCCTATTTTTCTTGGTTTGTATATTTTTTTTTAAATGTGTTATCACATATAAGATATGGTGAGAAATCATGATATTTAAAATTAAATAATTAAATTGTTACAAATAAATATGTTATTATATGTACACATTTCTAAATTTTGTTGAAGCTTTGGAGGCCCAACATACTATTTCAAATATTTTCTATAACTCTTTACAATCTTTAGACACCTTATAAATCAATTATATGTGATAAAGAGTGAACTGTAATACTAGATTTATCTGTTTAACATTCAGGCACTATCTTCTCTTGCTCTATTTTATGCAGGTTTTTTCACATTAGGGTCTGAAACAATTCTTACTGAAATAGAAAATAAGTGATTTATTTTTCTTTTTTGTTTTTTTTGCTTTGGTGGGTGGGTTTGTTTTATTTTGAACAAACTCAAAGGTTGGACCAACAAGTGAAAAAGAAATGAGAATCTCTTTGCTCACAGCGAGACTGCCAAGTATGACCAGCCAATATTATGGCAGATGATCATCATGAAACTAATTCACTTGGATAAGGTATGCAGAGCAGGAACACCCTGAATTGACAGAAGACATACAAACTATACATTTTACTGAAAACCCCTCCATTCTGGTTCATAGCCACCTTCCTATCTCAAGGCTGAATATGGGTTCTACAAAAAGCTGCCTTTGAACATTCGTGCTTAGAAAGTATAGGAAGAAATGGAAAAGAGGGAAGCAGTAACTGAGCCTGAACAGAAAATAACTATTCATGAAGAGTATGATTTAAGAGTATTTCATACTCAGTCCTCAAGACTTACAATCTGAATCAGCCAAAAACTAGTGAGTGTAGTCATACATTTTAATTTAACGTGAGATGAGCCAAAACAAGTTAACACACTTAACTATGAGATCATAAACCCGGTGTCTGAGGGAGTTATCTAAGAATCTTAGATATATTCAGAAAGTCGACTAGGCATCACTTTCCATGGGCTGAACCACACAATAGATTCTGATTCATCTTGCATCTCATGAATTTACACTAATAACACGGTTTGATAGATTTAGTAAAGAAAGAAGTAATATTCAGGTATCTGTTGATTAAATAATGAACTCTTCAATGATCTGAAAAATAACAAAGAAATATACATGATAAAGAAATAAATTCAGATTACTTAAAAATCTAAAGGAAGAGTGTAGATAAGTGGTGAAAAAAAACCAACAAACAATCCTAAACAACAAAAAAGTTCAAAATACAAAGCAAAATGCAACTAATATTTCAGAGATAAATAGTAGCTTTTAAAAAATATATCCCTATTAATTGAAACTTGAATTGCTGATATGTTTTATTTCTGATTGACCAAAGACACAGTGTCCAATTTCCATTTTTCATACCTACAATAAGAGCTCAAAGTATGGTAGATGATTAACACTATTCATAACAGTATGCTGTTACGATTTTACAAGCTAGAGTTTGCTGAAATTAAATGGAAGCTTTACAGTTCATTGATACTCCTAAATTTGATTTTTGCCATTCTTAAAAATTTTTTAAGCGATCTCTTTTTAGTGAAAAGTCATCACAAGATCATTGAAAATGGCAAACAAAATTATCTTCAAAATGAAAAACACAAAAGCAAATGATTATAAATCAGTCATCTTTAATTTAATATTACCAATAATCAATATCTCAACTTTTTTGAACATCTAGAGAAGAATGGGTAGTGTAGTAAAACCAATTTCCTAAAAGAAAAAGAACTATGTTAAACCATCCTATTTTTATTCTACAGCAGATATCAGGCAATTTCAATGAAGTAAAACAGTAATAGGTCCATCATCTCTTTCTTTGATGATATTTCACATGATCTGTTGAAAGAGTGGGTAGGAATAGTAACATAATACAGAAAGAAATATTTTGACATGAATAAAAACCTTTGTCTTCATTATTTCGTATTTTTGCCTTAGAATAATTTCATAGATTTATTTAGGTTGGAAAAGGCCTTTAAGAACATCAAGTCCAACCATAATTGTCTCAATGCAGTTTGCTACCAAAATGAAAGAATGGTGCAAAGAGGGGATCTAAAAGTAGTTTCTCCAAAGTGATGGATCAGTGAGTAGCTTTATTAAACTTGCAGATAGAGCTAAGAGGGACTGCAAAAGTATTAAACGGCTGGGTTCGATCTTTGAATGGTCTTGATAAACTGGAGGAATAACTTAGACTAAAGAAGGAAAAATAAAGAAGGTCAGTATAGAGAAGAGAATTTTCGGAGAACATTACAATTTTGAAGGCACTGCAAGGAACAACTCATTAGGAAGTGTCTTTGTAGAAAAGAAGCAAATGACCAACAGTATAATCATGAACAAGGGTTGTTCTTTGTTCTTGTAGGAGCAAATTATATGGAAGGAACACATGGAAAATCTTTTACGAAAAAAGAATAAATTTGCTCTAATATTTTAAATACAGGTCAAGAGAGGTAAATTTTGGAACAACTAGAGGGGAATGATCAGAGGTTTAGAAGACACAGTCTTTCAGAAGATTGAAGTAAATGCATAGTTTGACACAAGAAAAAGGAAAACTACAGAAAAGTATGAACTACAGTTTAAATATGTAAAATGCCATCAAAAGAAGAAAGGAAAAAAAGAGTTATCTATTTTATATTGGACAGAGAAAGCAGTATTAAATTAGCAATTGTGTTTGCATAAGAAATTCATGTAGGGATAGTGAAACTCTAAGCTAAATTGCATATGGAGGTTTGAATATCCATAATCACGGCTTTTCAAAAGTGACTTGGAAAAACTTTGGATGAAATTATGTAGTTGATACTACCCTAGGTCAGGGACTGGACAACACAAATGTATCAAGCCCTTCCCAACCTGTATTCCAAGTCTAAGATGACCACTGTGGGTTTTTTCAGGCAATTTTAGTTATATGCTCTTTGCTCTGCTGAACAGAATCAAAAGATAGCTTAACACATCTATCTGACATTGTCTGACAGTGTAACATGCACTTGCACAATTGGAAACATTTGCATGTTAATATAATAAATTTCTTAATGAAAAACATATGGTATTGATTATCTGTGTACTGCATGTTGTCTTTCTAAAATCTATTGAACCTTCTTGTTCAAAGTTCCTCTAAAAAACTTTTTGGTGTGTTTTATCTAATTATCTAATAAATTATTACAATAAGGGAGCTCATTAAATTCAGAGTAAGGAAGAAGGAAAAGGTGTTGCTAGAACTTAATTAGCAGGATACAAAGATACCAATTAACACCTATAGCTCAAGAAAAAGAAAAACTTTTTCATGCAGCATACAAAAAAAATACATTCACAGCTGGTTACACATATTTAAGTGGCATGCAACTAATTTTGGTGCTAGTGTTGATATTAAGTAAGAAGGATCATGTAAAGGAAAAAACAACTTCCCCAGGGTAGCAACCAAAATTCCTTTTTATTGGTATGAATACCAACTATTTAGCTATTCAGATTAATGAGAGAGTAATTAGGAAAAAATTGTGCTACAGAAATGGCTAAGAATGATATCATCTTTTTTCTACCAGATGTACCACACTAATGCATGCCAATAATAATTTAAATATACAGTTTGCAATTAACACCTCTGACAAGCTAGAAAACAACTATTTTCTTTTAAGATAATAAAAGACTGCTAGGAATAGGATCCTTCTTAAATATAGATCCTTCTTCTCTTACTCTTGTTTTGAGTGATGTTACCATGAGATCGAAAGGTCATTGAATTTTAAGTTACAGAGGGAACCATCTAGCTCTATAGATTCAAAATAAGTATGAAGAACCATAACCTATGAAGGAAATGGTGATTATTTTTCGCATGCTTTCCAATCTGTTAGAAATAATTCTTTCTGGAATGGATAAAGAGACTTAAGTGTCTCCACATTAGAGTCCAAACTAAAGCAAGAAATCTTTAGGATTTATAACAACCAACAAATAGATACCCAGCAAGCAATACTGTCTTCAGGGTGCAAAAGAAAAGCAATATTTGTACAGAGCTGAGGCATGGAGGTCTGCAGGGCATTTTATTATATCCATAAAATATTTGGAATCTACCCATCCCTGAAGGACAAAATAATCAATAAACACTTTTTTTGAGCACAGCAAAAGACTTTTTTTTTTTTTTTCCCAGGCATGGCATCACATTCACATTTAAAAAACAAATAGTATTCGTCTGTGGAAGTAGGGGGGCAATCTCTTTCTTGTGTCTAAACGGAATACAAGTAAAAGCAGACTTAAAACCCATGAAATGGAAAGAAAAGTCCAGATAACCTGAACTAATAACTGTCTCACTTAGGAACTAGAAGCTTAATATGTTTCGCCATTCAAAATCTGTCGGAATAAATAGCAAAAGCAGAGATGATGTTCCAAAGGGAGTGTCTAAGCACTGGGATATACAAAGTAGAGAGGCTAAGAGGCCACATTTGCTTGCTCCTTTGTGAACTCAAACAGTGGATGCATTATTTTCTTAGTGTGTTGCAGGGTTTCTTTGAAGGGTTTCTTTTCAGTGCAAATTTAGTTTGCACTTGAAATCTTACAATACACGCTTCAGATCTGCTGCTGGTTTTCTCAAAGAAATTTCCCTCCTGGTGAAGCAGAAGCAAAGACATCCAACAGGGAGCCATCTGTAGATCTCTCCTTGCAAATCGAATGCAAGATCCTCCAGCAGTTAGCACTCTATATATGTGCAATTTATGCCTAGAACCCACAGCTGTCTTTAACTTCATTAACTTAACTGTGAAAACACAACATGGATGTGTACTCCAAGAACCACAAAGAACCACAGAAAAATTAAGTTATGGTCCTTCTTCTACATGCAACAATAGTCTGTGATGTAGATGCATCTGACACCAAACCAGCTCTGACATATTAAGAAACAGGCAATTTTGGGTATGTGCTACCTGATAGACTTTTATTACTATGGCTCAAAAAACTAGTTTTTAACTATTAATTTAACATATTGCTTCTTTCTACTTAGCCAAATCAAAACACTACCTCATTAGACATTTTTAATCATGCAGTCTTAAACTTGGCTAAGCAAATTTATTGCAGTTTATTACAACTGGTTAAGCCCAGTTAGATATACATATATATGCCTGACTATTGCCATCTGATGATATTTCTGAGGCTCTGCCATATCCTGCTGGCACTCTAATTGCTGCTTCAGAAGAGCATTAGTATTATGTCACATTGGCCATCCCTGCCAGCCCAGACCACCTAAACTGACACCAAGTGTGATAATTCAACCATTTTAATTCTTTACCAGTGTTCTTGAATTAAGGAGGAGTGAGAAAGGAGGCTTGTCTCTCTGAAAAAATTTATAGCAAGCTTATTTCACAAGGACTAGCCTGAGATTCTCAGATAACACACACCTTAGTTTCTTTCTTTTGAAATGAAAGAAAAGCTGTAGTTTATTTTAAAAGACCTCTCCTGTGCTTAAAATCTCATAGAGCCCAGAGAATTCAAAATTCGCATTTGGCACCCCTCAGGAGAATATTGCTTGCATCAAGCATCTACACCATGTTCTTGTCTGCTTCACCTGGTTTTCCCCCGCTGTTTTCCTGAGAAAACAGTTTTATGCTTGCAATAAAATTACAAAGAACAGAGGGGTGGAAACATATTTCTCCTTGTGTATCTGAGCAATTGGAGGAAAACAACAAATAAACCTCAACAAAGGAGTATACTTTACACCATCCTAAATTGTTATAATTTTATGAACAATTACACATTGATGAACAATTTTTAGAATAACTTAGCAAACAGCAAATTGTAATTCTAACAATCCAAATAAAAGATGAATTTCACTTTCTGTTGAATGTGTGACTGTTTATTTGAATTTGTCTGAGATTCAGTGTTGAAGAATATATCTGATGCAGTTTCTTGGTTTGCAAGCTGCAATTGGAGATGCAGATTGACATGCAGTTTGAGCTTTGGGTGGGAGCCCAGAGAAGAAAGAGGCCGTGAACTGCCAATCCTTTGGTTAACAAAGACAAGTAGCACCCACCAGAGGAATGGACACTAAGAGACACATCAGGAGTGGAAGACTTGGAAGGAAGAGTGAGTCTTGTGTGCAGGCAGACTGTGAGACTATAAAACCCCAGGGGGTGCTTTGTCCTCCTCAAAGGCACCAGCTCTGGCTGTTTCTGTGTTGCTGCGCCATGAGTAAAATGTATTTATGGAAAGAGATATCTGAGACTCTGCTATGGGAAACCTGGGCTTGAACCAGTGAGGAATCATGGTTTGACTGTGTGAGAGTGCAATGTATGGGAAGTCAAATGGGGCTCCCATCACTCCCTGGAGCTGCCTGCTCTGAAAGGGTTTAAATCCCAGCCTCAGAAGTCTCTGGCCTTGGGAGTGTGACGGCCCAAGAATCTCGTGAATGGTCAGACCGGCAAGTTTCCTTAATACAAGTGTATCTCAAAGAGATCGCCAGGAAGGAGAGTATTCAAAACAGAATTGCAATCAATTAAGCAATTCCAACTGTTCTGGATAGTCAGCTTAAATAGTTCTCTCACAGTGGGTATTCTTTCAGCTTTAGGTCATGGTAGAAAGTTTCGTGATTGAAAAACTCAGTTTTTCAGAATAAGTTAAGTTAATTGCAGATCATATGCTCTTACAAAATTACAAAGGACAGGATATGTCTTTATTGGGAGGGTGGTGATGTCAACTTTCTGGCTGAGGTAATAGTTGAAAGACTAACAATGAACAAATATCTCTTTTAAATATGACCCAATCAAGACCTTCTCTCCATGCATGCATTTTTAATGGCAATTACTTAAGCAGTTATTAAGATATTTCAATAAAAATCTGAAAAGTGTAAAAGAAGTAATATAAATCCCTAACTTGACCTACTGGTTTTGAATGCTATTTGAAGTCTTCATTCTGAATAACAAAGCCATCAACACTAATCCTAAGAAGATAACTAAATTTCTGAAAGACCTAAAGCAAATTTAGGATATTTTCTTCACAACAGTATTCTCTACCTGTTGTCACTCGTCTTCTTACTGTTCCTTTATAAACCAAACACAATCCCCGACAATCTACATTATTGACAAACTCCAGCACAGAGACTTTTTATCTTATTCCTCTGTCTTCTACCAAATTTTCCAATTTTTGGGGGGATTTTGTTTGGTCTTTTTTTATGTACAGTTGACTTGAAATTGATCTCAATATTGTCAATTCAATGGCTATTGCACGCTTTCTTACATAAACCCCCCAAGAAATTTAGTGAGCTGAGGAGATTTTGATCACTGTTTCTGCAGCATAAGCAATTCATGTAGTGAGTTGCATTCACAGTTTTAAGAACCAAATTCTGTTTTGTTTGTTAAATAGTAGTTTTAAGTTTTCTTCTCCCAAAAAGATCAAGGTACTTTAACCGCTAGCTAACAAAATATAGATCAGGTGATAGCCTACTAAACAGGACTGTCTTTTTGTAGAATTTTTCTGGCAGCTGTGTTTAGTGATTCATAAGTAAAAACATAAATAATGTAGAAAGAAAGTATTAGAAACTTAATGCTGTGGGCATGAATTTAATTTTCTCATGTACATTGAAAAGTCCATATTCTTCCAAATAGTATAAAAAATGAAGAGGCATTTGTTCCTTCATAAAAATACCAACCCTATGTGAATTTTCACACTATATATTCTTATATCCCTCCAAACATTTTATTTCATGTAGCATTAAGATATAAATTGTTTCTTGATTGCATTCATTATCAAGAGGAGACAAGGATTTCAGCACTTCATATCTGTCTGTCTTTAATTTTATGGTATAGCCATAATTTTTTAAAATTGAAATGGTGGGGACTTTTTCATTTGAATTATATCCAAAAATAGGAAAAAAAAATAATAGCTTGAGAAAAACAACTACATATAAAGAATATTCTGTCATTAGAGGTGGAAGTATTGAACACTTTAAAAAAAAAGTAAATACATTGGCTTTTGTCTTTAGGCAGGAATTTCTGTTCTAGTGCTTGTGTCTTAGGCTTATATAAGAGCATCCCTTCTCTAATTTCTGTGAGCCTTTATACCTTTTTCTCCAAATGATTGAACTTCTTTCTGAATTCTCTTCTTAGATCTACAAGTTCTCTTGAGCATGTAAAGATATTTTTAGCCCTAGAGAAGACCTCACGATATTTTGTTTGCTTATTCCTCAGACATTACATGGTACACAGACAAACAGGGAAAGCCTGTAACCTGAAAGAATATTTCAACTAAATAAATTATTGGTGAAATTTATTTCACTAAGACACATGTAAATCTTAATAAAATATAAATTACTTTGTTTTACAGTTGCAAGCACCTTAAGTAGTTTTCAGGGATTATTTCTTCTAGACATAGTTCACAGGAAAATTGAAGAATTTTCCACTGCTTGTGCTCTAGACAATATTTTCTTTCACAAAGACATGGCCCTGACTTGAGATCAGACCTCAGACTTGGGAAATTCAAGGTCAGGACCTGATATTAGTCAAAATTCCATTTCTTGTATTGGAACAAGTTTTATTGTAAAGATACTTTTATGTCACTAAGCAGATTTTTTTTTCTTTTAACATCCTCATAGGATTCTTGGTAATCATAAGACTATGAAACTATTCTACTTTTTATAGTCCTTCGAAGTCAATTAAAGAAAGGGACAAAATTCCATTCTCAAAAATCTTCTAAGAAATAGTTGTTACAGGCTTCAAAACCTGTCTTCAAAACAGTGACACTAGCAATACGTTCTGACCAGCATTACATAAACAGCACACAGATGGTTGTTAAAAATAAAATTTAATAATTATGTGGAGTACCTATGCAGTCTCTTGAAATCACCTAAAAGAAAGGCTAAAGCAAATTAATATATTTTTTTAAAGGATATTTTTCTTCCTTTTCTACTACTTCCTCCCTAACTAAGAATTTGGGAACACAATATTATTACTATCTAATGTAATGAAATTAAACTTTGGACAACACTTTAGGCTTTTTAAATATAGTTTGACATAGTATATCTACTTCTTTATCTCATGGACATATATAAGGCTGCACTTTCTCCTTTGATCTTCCAGTACTTAACTGGTTACAACCTAAAATGCACTGTCTCTCCTGAATATCTTTAAAGCATGCAAAGAAAAAAATCATATTTTTAAAGCAAAAACTCCAAATGCTTTTCTCTTATCAGAAAACCAAAACCCAGCAGCTTCTTGCTAGCTGTGTTCACTCTTTCAGTTTCCAGATACATTTTTTCCTTAGCTCATGCTCAGATAAGAAATTGTGCAAGAACCCATACTGTGCCATAGAGTCTCAAAACTTTCTATCCTTATTAGAATCAGCTGCTTTTATGCAACCAACAATAATTCCAGCACATATTTATATTATCTGCTCTTGAATTTCAGCAGGCTCAGTTTGTGATCTGCAAGTATACAGATCTTCATCCCTGCTGGATGGATGACAGTGGTGCCTCTTAACTTCAATGGAACTGCTGAACAATCAGGACATGGTTGTGTTCTGAGTAATTTTGGGTAGTCTTTCTAATTCTCACAGTCTTGTATATGAGGCACAGAAGATTCAAATAAATCCCGTTTCCTTCCTTCTTCAGTCTCTTTTTGGAAGTGGGTTATAGTCAGCATATCTGCTATTAAAAAGAAAAATAAAATATACTACAAGAATGCCCTTTTTTTTTCTTTCCAGCTTTCTTCTCCCTGAGGCTGTAAGCTCTTCTTCTTCAACTCTTGAATTACTTTACATGATAGTTTGGGAAGCTTGCAATACGCTGTTCCTATAAAACTAACCAAGCCTGACTAATTTGTTAACAAAACACAAGTTTCCACTCTCTATTTATACATCATTATCATTGAAATGAAGCCAAAAAGTGATAGCGGTTACTTAGCTGCTCAAAACAAATTGCTTAAATTCTAGCCATAAATTTTCAACTGTATAACTTAGGTTAATGTGATAGGAAATACAGCAACTGGGATCCATCAATACCTAAATTACTTTTGTAGACAATGGGAAAATATTTATTCTTAATGTTAAAATGTTCCTAATTTTATAATAATGCCTGACCTACTCTGCATTCTGACCAAGTGCTAAAGACTGATTTTTACCATATTGGATCTATAGGAGACATTATAGAAAACTCTTGGGTGGTCTAATGCTACATAAAGCTCAGTGGATGTAATCTCTATTTAAAAGATTGCAATTAAGAATTTAAGTGTTACCAAATAAAAAAAATAAATCTTGATTGATACTCATTTTTCCTGTTAGGGTGAATGAACTCTGTATGATCTGATGTATGACTAATCTCTGTAGCTACAGAATCCAAAATAATTCAAAAATCTGGCAAATTTACATATAAAAATATCTTTAAATGAACATTAAACACAGACCTTTTTTCTTTTCCTACTCTTCTGTGGCTGTAATAATTTTATGAGCTACAAAACAAGAGGATGAGGAAGAAAACACTATGTAAAAGAATTACTTCTATTACAGTAATTGCCTGGATTTTGTACTTGAATAAAGTCATTAAGAACTTTAAATGGTAGGAAGGGCAGAGGATTTCATTATTTTTGAATGGCTTAGCATCAAAGTGATGGGGACAAGGGGAAGAAAATCTGAATCTTCAGTATTTCTAAACATACTATTCCTTACATTGCATGATGTTTGCAAAATTGATAAAAGGATTATCGGATGATTCAAACCGCAGCAATTACCTTTGTTTCTTGTCACTGTCACTTCTAATATAACTGTCTTACATTTCTTACTCAATGACAAATGCAAAGGTTGCACCCAGGGAGGAATAATCTCTAGTAATATTACAGACAGGGATGGACAGACTGAGGAGCAGCTCTGGGGAAAGAGGCCCATGGTTTTGCTGGACTGCAAAGCTGGAGATTAACAGTGAGCCCTGTCACACAGTTTGAAGCCAGTGATAGATCACACCCAGAGTACTGTGTCCACTGAGTTTTGGAAGGACAAGACAAATTTCAGTCAGTTCTGCAGAGACCACCAAGTTTGGGGCTGAAGTGAAAGCATGGGTCTTGAATGATTAAATCATCATCTCCTAGATTTACTTACCATGCTACCACGCTCCAACACCACTTAGGTTTTTAAAGACTTCAGAATAATTTGTTTTCTCTAAACCAATTTGTCTCTTGTCAAACTGAGATTGCAGTTTTACAACCACCTGGGGAATAAGTGATCCCATTCCATAAATAACAGATTCATCTGCATAATATGTACTAAGATGTCCCTGTAGACTTTAGATATTGTGTATGAATAGAAAGATATAGACACAGTTAAGAGATTTATGCAAGAGAAACTTCAGCTGATATGTCTAACATTTTCTAACACAAATCTTTTTATAACACCATAGAGAAAAAATCTCTATAAGTATTGCAGATGTTGAGATAGAAAAGTAACAGGAATTACAATTAAATGGATATTTAAACAATGGAAAATTATTCTTGGTATCAAATGTCCAAAGTCAGGAGTACAAAAATATTTCTTGCTGGCAAGAGGCATGATAGCTATAGAATAGTAGAGTGGCCTGGCCTGGATGACCAGGTCATCTAGTTCCAAACCCCTTGCTATGGGGAGGGACATCTTTCACTAGACCAGGTTACTCAGAGCTCCACTCAACCTATCCTTTAACACTTGCAGAGATGAGGCATCCACAACTTCTTTGGGCAGCATCTTTCAGTGCCTTACCACCCTCTCAAGAATATGAATAATATGAATAATGCAGTTTTCTGAGAAAACATGTGGAGTGTATGTAGTATATATATATAAGATGGTATATACATAAAATTCAAGCTTTACTCATTTAATTCTCTTAAAGGACTATGGGATTTGGGTTTTGTGTTTCTGTTTTTAACCTATATGTGCTGGCTTTGGCTGGGATAGAGTTAATTTTTTCACATTAGATGGTATAGGATTATGTTTCGGATTTCTACAGAGCACAGGGTTGATAATACAGAGATGTTTCTGTTATTGCTGAGCAAGGCTTACACAGAGTCAAGGCCTTTTCTGCTTTTCCTAAGGCCATGCTGGCAAGAAGGGCAAGGGTTAATGTAAGGCTGGGAGGAGACACAGCTGGGATAAACTGACCAAAGGGATATTCCAGACCATATGACATCACGCTCAGTAAATAAAATGGGGAGCCCCATAGACTTGTAAAATCCAGCTGGAGAAGCAGATCCCTCACAAGTTCAAGGTCAGCTGGGGAGCTTGATCATTCTCACAGTCATGGTCCTCCAGCTCAGGGCACTGAGACCCCTTGGTCTGTCATCCATGTTGAACATGGAGTTAAAGAATGCGTTAAATACTTTTGCCTTGTCCATGTCCCTGTTTGTGAGGCGATGATCCTCATCCTGTAACGGGCCTATATTATTTTTACTCTTACTATTGCCATTAATATATTTGAAAAAGAACCTGTTTTTATTGTCCCCCACAGGGGCCTGGTGGCCAGCTTCAACTCCAATTGAGCTGTGGCCCTACAAATTTTTCCTTGGAGTGGCAAGCAGCATCTCGGTATTCTTCTCATGTCACCCAGCCTTGCTTCCACTGTGCATACACCTCCCTTTTTTTGCTTTATTTCCTAGAGAAGATTCCTGTTCATACAAGAAGTCTTCTGCCTCACCCGCTTTATTTCTGACATTTGGGAATTGTCTGTTCCTGTTCCCTTAAGGGATGATGCTTAAAAAGTGACAAGCACTGATGGAGCCCAGCACCTGCAAAAATATTTTCCCAGGGGTCCTTACTCACTTGTTCCCTCAGTAGCCTGAAGTCAGCTCTCCTCATATCCAGAGCTGAGGTTTTTCTGGCACTTTTGCTTCTGTCAACAAAGATTATAAACTGTATTTTTTTGTGGTTGCTGTGACCAAGACGGCTGCCAATCTCCACTTCACTCACAAGAACCTCTCTGTTGACAAGCAGTAGACAAGGAGAGCATCTTTCCAAGTCAGCTCCCTTAGGACCTGTTCCACTGAGGTTAATGAGAGTTTCTTCAAATGCATCAGTAAGTTCAGACTATGACAAATCAAGTTGCACTATCCTTAAAGGTAGGCTAGGTCAATTAATCATTCTGAAATCATCTGAAATCTTCCCTTACACTTGTTTGAAAGTAACAAAACAAGAAATGAATAAAAGTTTTAAGCAAAAGAATGTAAAATAGAATTATTTTAACAAGTAATTTAAATAATAGTTTAATAAGAACAATTTGAAATAGTTTTTTAAAATACTATGACAAAAACATTTGATAAGCACTCTTAAAAGTCATGGGATAAGACAACAGTGTGGCTGGGAGGGACAGAGAATTGTAAGACCACAGAAAATTTTTGTCAGAAAAAAAGGAAATAGTATGGAAGAGAATTTAGTGCAATATTTTTTTAAATAAAGAATTTTAAAAATACATTTTCTCTCTTTTCCCATAAAAGGAAAAAGTAGCTAAACGCTCACCCTGGTAGGTTTGGGGTATTTTCAGTTTTCATTTCAATCTTAACTAGAGCCAGAGTACATCTGGATTTCCTCAGACTTGTCCTCCCTTTTCTGTCAAGAAATTTTCTCTGTCTGGGAGCTGGAGAAGTTTGTGCCCCCAGCTGGGATGTCCAAAATTTCCAGACATATTCTCTATGCATGTAAAGATTAACTTTGCAGCACAGGCATAGCAAGCTTGCTCCTTCTGGGAAACATCAGCATACTGTGCACATGTGATATAGCGAGTCTGCACATATGCAGCAAGCCCAGCATGCTCCAAACACGTTGGATTTATGACAGAACCTGTGGAAAACAGGAGTTTGTATCCAGGATTTCCAAAACAGAAACAATTTTAAATAATTTTGAACAATTTCTGAATTTTTCTCCTGCTTACTAGACAAAACCAACCTTGCCATAAGAATGAGTGGCACTGAAAAATCCAAATGAAGTAATGACAGAAGTTGAAGAGATAAGATCATGATAACCATAATGAATGGAAAGTGCAGGGACAAGCATCAGAAACATGAAACAGGTCGCTGTGATTTATGGACTTGGCTTTAACCAAAAGTCGAACACAAAGTAAAAGCTGTTTAATGTCTATGGTATCACACTGCTGCTAATAAGGGCATCAGTCTAAATGGATAAATGAGTTAGGGTTTTTTGGTTTTGGTTTTTTTGTGGGTTTTTTTTTCTCTCTGAAGAGCAGCTGCTGTATCCTCCGCAGGGCAATGACTACGTCCTGGTTTCCAAGAGTGAGTTACATGTAGTGGTGCACAGTTGCACTGAAGATCTACAGAGAAGATGCCACTTTCCTTAGCTGAACAAGATATTTCCCTCATAAAAATATACTTCAGCTTCTTTTACCATTAGCACTTATGAAATACTGGAGAAAAAATGGTCACTTTGCGCTATCAGGTAGATTGTGCTTGAGCTGTATTAGATGCTATATGTAACTATTCTACTTATGTGAAATGGAACTAAGGCAGATCTGGCCCACAAATTTGCATGAACAAAATGAATTGTTCAAAGTCAGTCCTCACATGTATTGTGAAGGAATTAAAAAACTAAATTGAAACACAAAGATACCAGTACCTAAGAGACAATTCTTCATCAGAAATAATATAAATTTGTATTGGGAAGGTGCCAGTTCCTACTAGTTTATATCCATTTAAAGTCTTTGGTTAAAATGATAAAGAGGACCAATCATATTTCTCCAATAACATTGTGCCTGCAGGATGCTAGTGATAAGTGGCAGAATTGCCATTAGCATAATATGACAATGCCAAATTAATTCTAATTATCTTGATTGTTGAGCATTTAAATGAAAATGAAGACATTAAAAGTAACTAATTGTTTAAGAGGCTACTTCTGAGAACAAAATATGAAAGATTTTTGAAAAAGACAGTGCACAACAAAGGGCCTGAACTATCTAAAATCCAGTAAGTTTGTTTACTTCTTATGAACCTGCTTGGAAAGTAGTATAACTTTTCAGAAAGCTTGAAAAATTTAAAGCACCATTTTACTAATTATGTATTTTATCATAATTTGTCAAATTTATGGACATTATTATTAAATTAACTGCTATATTATCTGTAGTTTCTCAGAATTAAAGTCCTCAGTTCATAATGTAATTTATTGATCATAAAAGATTAAATTAATACATAGTAGAAGCTCACTAATAATGAACTATGAAAAATACACTTCTTGTATGGCATTAAGCCCTCATTGTTCAGTAAAATTTTACAAGGAAAATATATAACAATTTATATGACAAAAAACATTTTAAAGCAATTTATTTTGTAATTATCTACAGATATTAAAACACAAATTACTTAAATCCATTACTATATTATTTTCATGTCAGTGTGTGATCATGTTATCCTTTTCACTTATTTCTAATCTCTATTTCTTCAAAATTAGAAGCTGTCAGTTACAACCAATCAATCTTCTTTAAAAAAAGAATGAAGAAAAAAATAAGTATTGGGAATACTTTTCTCTCTGTACAAGTAAAAATTTAAAATTATGTGCTCATTTACTTTTGGGGGGGTGAAGAATTTCTGGAAAATTGTTAAATTACATACTCTCATTCTCCACAGAAAAACAACAACTACAAACTTCAAGATGAAATGAACCCATTCTACAGCAGCCAGCCTGTCAGCTGTGTGCCTGGTCCCTGTTTCCCATCCTGGATATCTCACACTGCAGCCTGATTCAATAATACATTGCCAAGAACACACCAGCACGAATTAGTGTCACGAGGGTTGCAGCAGCAGTTAAAGGAATTGCAGGCAGTTATTAGAAATGTTGACTTTCTACTCACACTTTATACAGTTTGCTGATTTGGAAAGGAGCTGCAAAGTCCCAGTTTAGTTCTGAAGTGTTTTCATTATGGTGTAGGGTTTTCTGTGATTTTTTTTTCCTCTCCACAACAGTTTTCTTAAATGGCTGAAACCTCTGTTTTGTCTAGGTCAAGTGCCTCAGCTAGGAGCAGCAGCATTCCTCACCTCCACCTGTTGAAAATACAGTGCCTGAGATTCAGAAGGTTCTCTCTAAAAAAAAAAAAAGAGAGCCACAGTTTTAGTGTAACTTCGTGAAATGCTCTGCCCTCCTGCAAGTGCCACAATACATTTCATAGGAAATCTGCACAATGTTTCACTTTGACTCTCTGTCAATTCACATGACAGTTCTGAGGCTTATGATACTCGCTGAAGGAAACCGGACTAGGTCCAATATGAAACTGCTGTATGGCATCATGCTGTAGCTCCTGAGCCTTTGAAAACTGATCCAGAATTAAGTATCTAAATTTCCTCAGTAATCCAGAGGGAAAACCATGCATCTCTGAAGAGCAATCAAAAAACTTTTCTCTGACCACATATCCTGCCAAGAGGAAATATCAAGCACAAGATCAGAGGGACTCAACATCCTCTCCAGGCTGAGTCAACTGAACCAGGACTACAAGTCCTATTGAACTAGTCATACATTTCTGTCCACTCCAAATGTGAAAATAAGAATCATCTTCTGAGAACAGACTCTGTTCTCCCATGAAAAGTAAGTCAAAGAGTGGATGGGGACAACTTTACTATTCTATTAACCACTTTCCCATAGCAATCATCTGTTACAAGTGTTCTAATCTTCCCTCTCCTAGGGATTTTGCTCCCTATGTGCCAAGGCACTGAGACCAGACCTGGTCTGGACCAACTGTATTAAGTGTGCTTACAGTGCTGAGGAAGGGCTATGAGAAAGGCTGTACAGAGATGAGAAAGGAGAGAATTAGAGAGATGAGTGCCTAAGTGAGATCGTCAGTGGCTCAAGGATTCAGAAGGGAAAATACCAGCATGGAAAGGTATCAGACCTAACAGGCAAAGGTGATGAGATCCCAGCCAGGAGATGTTAATGCCATTGATGGAGCTGCAGTCAGAGGCCTGAGGTAGTCCTCTGGCACTGTGAATCCCCTGTGGAAGCTACAGGGCTGACAGCTCTTTGGGTGCATCTATTGAAATGGTGAACACACAAGTGTGTAGTGTAACGTCTGGTAATTCTTAGGTATCTTTTGTGGGCGCTAGACAGTGAATAACTATTCTGTATCTTTTGTTTATGTACATTCCTCTCTCCTCTCATTGAATCAATTATTCTCTGCCTAAAGGCACCCAAACATAACTAACCTAAAAACAGGAAAAAGATGCAAAAGACCATTGTCTGGGACCACAGGTTAATTTTTCTACCTTTGTATACTGGGTTTAGCACCAGCAGGGAAATTAAACTCCAAATAAACCACCCCACTTCACCCACTCCTTTTTGTAAGGAAGAGACAATAAACAAGAGATTATGAATTGAAATAATTTACTAAAAGCACAGTAACATCAGCAGTGTTAATAGCAAGAGTATACAAAAGAGAAGGTATTTCACCCACAAAAAGGTATTCAACACTGGGAACAAAAAAAGCCTTCCCAAAGATAACATCTCTGCCACAAGATATTCAGGAAAAAAAGGCAATATGGTGAGGAGAGCTCCTGCAGCTTAATGTTACCACCCTTAGCCTGAAACAATGGAAAATTGGGAAAAATAATTTGAAGACAAGCAAAAGCCAATTTTTGACTTTGATACTGTTGTGTTATAGGCTCAGTTGGCAACTAAGCACTATACAGCCACTCACGCACTGCCCCCTCTCTCCCTCCTCCCCAGCGGAATGGGGAGGAGAATCAAAATGTAAAACCTATAAGTTGAGATATGAACAGTTTAATAATTGAAACAAAGTAAAATTTTATAATAGTAGTAATAATAATAATAATAATAGATAACAATAATAGATAACAATAAAAATAATAATTATAATAAAAAGGAAAAAAACCAAAATCAACAAGTGGTGAATGATGCAATTGATCACCACCTGCTGGCCAATACCAGATCCCACCCCTGAATCCTAATCTGTTCCCCTGCTTGGTAGGTCCACAGTTTGTATAACGGACACGGTGTTCTACAATGTGGAATATCCCTTTAGCCAGTTCAGGCCATCTGTCCCCACTATGATCCCTCTCAATGTTTGGGTTTTTTTTCCTTTTTTGTACCTCCTGACTGGCAGAGCATAAAACACAAAAAATACTCTTGACTCAGGATAAACACTACTTTTAACCCCAATGAAAACCTCAGTGTGCTATCAATATTATTCTCATACTGACTCCAAAACAGAGCACTATACCAGCTATTGAGAATAAATTAACTCTATCCCAGCCCAAATCATGACAGATGCCTGTCTACTAGGCAGGACGGAACATCTGAGCCACTTGTGGCACAGAAGGGTGCTTCATCCACCTTCACCTCAATGTACAGTAATAGAGTATGAGCTGTATTTTATGATATATAAAGGAGTTTAATTATACTTTTAATAGTCAAGACTTTATGACCCAAGCACAAAGCATTGTACTGCTTTCAGAACTGACCTTAGATCTTTCTTTTAGATGTTTCTATAGACAAGAGCATGCCAGCCTCATAGCTAGCATGTATACCTTCGTATGATGAACATAACTTCTATGTGTCTCCAGAAAAAAAAAGATACCCCCTTCTCATATGCACCATGAGGGCAAAATCATTTAATTAAATTTAGAATTAACATTTTAATCTTGGTATTTAGCCTCTGAAACAAAGACTCAAATATTGAGAAATAATGTCTTCATCCCCTTAAAATCTCATTCCTGAAATTTCAATTCCCAAAGTTTATCCCAAGAAGATGAACTGATCACATCAAGTCTATTGAAGAATATGGAGGAAGTCCCATCTGAGTATTTGCTCAAGTTACTACTAAGACTACACTTTTAATAAAAATGTTTCTGATTAAATATTTTCTACTTGCATATTTCACCTGTACTGATATAAAGTCAAGAATATGTTTTAAGCCTCCCAAGGGAGAAAGGAGAACACAAAAATAAAACAAAAGAAAAAGGAGCAGTGGAAGAAAGAATTGGAGTACTGCATTTATTCAAGTCATCCTCTAATTATCCTAATTTTGGCATTAATCAGGGTTTGAAGTCAGAGCTTCCCTTCCTCTACCTAGCAACTTTGAAATTATTTTTATTCAATCCTATATATCTGACTATTATCCAGGGTTAAGCGTGTGATACTTTAAATAAGTAGTTTGATATAGTAGAACCTGTAGAAAATGTAGGTGTCTCATAGAAAAATCAAATCTGCAAAGGTTCATTTGAACTGCATTTCAGCATGGCAGTGTTTTTATCAGGTTAATAGAGAAGCTGACAGTCAATTATGTGATAAAATTACCTCTACATTGTTGCAAAACTCAATCTTTTTGCCAGCTGAGAAATCAGGAATGAGAAAAATACACAACTTGAGTAAAAAAGCAAAATCACTACTGTTACTCTGTTTACAGTTCACTACAGATTTGATGTCAGAATTGCTGCAGAAAACGATATCAAGCAAGTAATGAGCTTTCTGAGTACTAATCACATGAGACAATCTATAAAGCATTAGTATGAAATAACACACTATTTATGATCAGATATTTACACTGTGCAGCTATAATCACTAGTGAGCAGAAAGCATGACTACTTGTCTCAGGTCATTGCGTACATAAAAAGGAAGTCATTCCATCAAGACCATTATGGAAATAGACTGCAGCTTCTTTTCTTATTTTCCTTTGCATTTCACAACTGAGAAATTCTCTCAACAACTATCTCAGATTCCTCAGAAATGTGTTTCTGATCTGTCTTTCTTCACTATTACCACTCTCAATCATTAGTTTTCTTGGTGAAGCCTAATGAACTTTCTCAGATCACATAATCCTGTATAGATTTTGAAAGAAAGCTGATGAATTTATTTTATTTGCATGATGGATAAGGAAATTATCCATCTGTTTGCCTGTCTGTCAGTCTCTCTGTGAGTTCATCTACCATATCCACATACATATATTACTTGAAGAGTTACTGGCATACCTAGTTTAGGTTACATTATCATTTACTTTTTGCAAGCCTGACTTTAACTACATCTGTCTTATCAAAACTTTCTACTTGGCTTCCCTTGGTGTGATCCATGGCCAGTAACAGCTTTCTTTGGAAACCTGAGCAACAGCAATTAGACAGCAAGACTCATTGCATAGGAGGCAGTGTAGGCAGATGCTGGAGAGCCAGGTAATAATTTGGATTCTGGGGTGGCTTGTACACCATCTGTCTTCCTTACCTTTTTTAATTCAGGATTGTAGAAAAATAATTTTATTTTTCTGCTTTTGGTCAGAGTCTACCCTGGAAACAACCCTTTACCAAAGGTTTTTCCAAATTAATTGCATATGTTCAGAAAGAAGCAAATTAATTTCTCCCACAGGAAGCCATTCTGAGAATTGATGAATATTTAAAGAAACAGATCCAATGCATTCTCAGCAAGAGCCCAGCCAGCCAAACAAGTGGTCATCCTGTCCCCCTGAGCCATCTAAGAGTTAGATGTCTTCCCTAAGTCACCTAGATTCTCCCAATGGAGCATAAAGAGAAATAGGTACCATAAGGGAGTAAAAGCACTCTGTACTTTTGTTGATGGTGGTAGTTTAAGCACCATCTTACAATTACTTTTGTAAGACTAACTGTTTTTTTCAGTTTAAGGCTACCTCTCCTTATGCACAACTTTATTTCTAAATGACAGAAATATTTGTTTCATTTTATTAACACTTTTTAAATTAAAAAGTGAGCATTTGCTGCTTAGAACAATTCTCCACATTCAGCAAAACTAATACTTTTATTCAAACTTGTATTTCCTATGAAATCAATAGGTTAAAAAAACCCATTCATTTTGAATTTCAGTAGTTAGACACAAAAGCAGATATCTTTCATTTACTGTAAGAACTCTAGAGACATCAAGGGAAAGAAACAATCTCTGTTTCTGTCACATAAAATAAATTTCTATGCCTTTCGTCTGAAAGCTGTGTTTGAAAACACAAAAAATAGACCAGCACCATAAAAGTCTTTTCAAGGGTTCTTTTTTCAATGTTTTTCTCCCAAAAGGATGTATATTATTCAACTCTTACCCCAAAGTCCCTAATTCAGCAATTGATTTCATACATTGTTTTCATATCTGAATCCTAAACCCAGAACAGGGACTAAGAGTTTAATTTGTATCAAAATACAAAATTCTGAGCCCAGCTGAGATAGCTTAAATTTTTATTATGACTAAAAACTCTTGAGAAGAATGGATCAGTGTGGCGGGAGTTTATTTTGTTTAATCTCTGTAGTAAACATCAATTGTTTTATTAAATTAACGAAATGCCAAATATATATATATATATAGGTAAAAAAATCAGATTATAACTTTTGTGCTTTTTGGGGGGTTGATGTTGCTTGTTGTTTGGGAGTTTTTTTCTCTTTTGTCTTTTTTTGTTTTGGTTTGGTTTTGGGTAGTTTTTTTTGTTGTTTGTTTTGTCTTTTTTGTTTGGTTGGTTTTTTGTTTTTGTTTCCTTGTTCAGTTCTTTTTTTGTCTGATAGTACTCAAGGCCAGGCTGGATGGAGCTCTGAGCAAACTGGTCTAGTGGAACCTGTCCCTGTAGACAGCAGGAGGTTGACTAGATAATCTTTAAGGTTCCTTCCAACCTAAACTGTTCTGTGAATTTATGATTTGTCACATTGCTTAAAATCATCATGTCACTGTTACTTTCTCACTTAAGTAACAAATAATACCAAACCATAACCCACTTGATGAAGGTTAGCCTGTTTCTCAAAGTGCTTATTCAAAACTTTGGAGAATTTAATGTTGGAATATCCACATTTATTTTCAGCAGGAAAAAAAAGAAAAAAAAAAGTTTTAAAATTTCACTTTGGAAACAGCTTAGAACAGCTTCCTGATCTTTTATGTTTCTTTTCCTCTTCTCATTTTCTTGTGTTACTCCCTTTCCAATTTCAGTCAAGGGATGCTTAGCAAAATAGAACTCCTGGGACTAGATTCCTCATTACAAGATTGTCTTCCAGTCTTCCCCATCTGAAATTATGGAAGTCTGGCTTCTAATTTCTATCTTTGCAAGAAATAGAGAAAAAAGAGAGAAAAAACCTTCCTAGTCTTGGAAATGAAACTTTTGAAGGCAGAAAAATTTTTGCCTCTTTTTTCATTGTACCTCTTAGCAATGGAAAAGAAAATTGTGCCATTCTTTCAGTTACAGTTGACAACTGTCTTGGAAACACCAGTGTACCTTCTGCGGATATGAGTTAGAAAGCAATATAGACCTAGCTATCTGTCTGTGTACCCACACACAGGTACTGGGAAAAATAATCAGCTTTAATTTCAGTAACACGGGAAAACCAATTTCTTTCTGAAAAAGAGACTGGTAGCAGTGCTAAATGGGAGGCTTAAAAAATCAGGA
>VZRL01005927.1:1021783-1033956 GCA_013397895.1 Origma solitaria
CCAGACTTCTATAAGTGAAGCTATAGTGCATGTACATGTATTGGAGTGAGTAGTCAGGGATGAAAAATGAGTGTACAGATAAGGAGAGGAGAGGAGAACTGGAGTGCTAAAAAAGAAAATGAACAAGAAAAAAATGCAACTTTTTGAGGACCTTTTTCATTAAAACAAATTCTTCCATGTGCCTTTTATAGCTCTACTCTTAATATTTCAATCCTGAAGTAATTACTGTAATCAGGGTATGGGTTTCCTACCAGTACTAACATCTCTGGCCCTGACATACTGTCCCAGTTTTGGCTGGGATAGAGTTAGCGCTCTTCCTAGAAGTCAGTACAGTGCTGTTTCTTGGATTTAGGATGAGAATAATGTTGATAGCACACTGATGTTTCAGTTGTTGCTGAGCAGTGCTTATTCTAGGTCAAGGACTTTTCAACTTCTCATGCCCTGCCAAACAGGGTCAGGTTGCACAAGGAGCTGGGAGGGGACAGAGACAGAACTGACCCCAGCTGACAAAAAGGATATCCGATGCCATGTGCACTGTGCTCAGCATACAAACTAGGCAGAGAGCTGGCCATGGGACCACTGCTTGGGAATTGGCTGTGCATCAGTCTGATGGTGGTGAGCAGTTGTTTTTCTTGTTTTACTTCTCTTTTTGTAATTGTCATTATTATTATTATTATTATTACTACATTTTAGTTATTAAGTTATTGCCATCTCAACAAAAGTAATTTTTCTTACTTTCACCTTTTGATTCTCTCCCCTCCCTTACCTTTTGACTCCCTACCAGGGAAGCAGGGAATGAGTGCAGAGCTACATGGCGCTTGGTTGCTGAGTTGGGTTAAACCAGTGTTCATCCCCAGCAAAGGTCTTACTATCCCCAGTCCTGGCCACCACAGCCACAGTCTATTCCACTGAGGCCAATTTGCAAGCCAGGACAATTTTACTCTTTGAAAGCTGTTGAAAAATATCCTGAGGTTATTACTATTTCAAATAGTTCTGAACATGTTTACCCCTGCAAAATGAGCTGTTATCTGCTCATCACTTCCTGTCCCTGACAAAGATGGGAATGAATAACCAGAATTCAATATCCCTGCATCCAAATCCCACCTATCATTAGCACAGCTTGTGAAAACAAGTTTTACAGCTCCTTCTAACAGTAGTGAAGAGAGAAAGGGCAAAGTGCTAATCCTTCCTTCTCTCTCTGGTAGGAGAGCAGCATATTTGAAATACTGTAAACCTAGATACATTTACAAAATTATGTACTTCTATTATTTAAGTAATTCAGAATTATAAAGGATGCCTGGGCTTTGCAGATATATATAAAAATATTGCCAGAGGCAGGAATCACTTCTGCAGTATCACCATATCACTGGTTCACTGCTTCACTGCACATAAACCTTATTTCCAATTAGTTTGAGCTCCCTGGGAATCAATTGGAGACTGTATAAACATTCTAAACACATACTGTGCATGCCACTTCAAATTTGCCACTAACACTTTACTGTATTTCTGTCAATTATTCACAGGAAATAGGCCATATTGCACCAAAGCCATGGTTTAATAGTGTTTCATTTTTTTTTCTCCAACCACCAAGCACACAGAGAAATCTACAGATAAACTATTTGTTGTATTTTCTATTTTTTATCAAACTATTACAGCACATAATAAAGTGTAATATTAGCAATCTGATTATCAAGGAAGTAAAATCTAACACTTTCAGGAGCAATGCCATCCAAATAACATTCTTCAAGCCTCATTCACACAGACAGAAATGGCAGGCCAAAAGTTTACTAAGGCTAACCAGCTGCTTTCATCCACCTCCTACCCCTTACCCCAATACCACAGGCAACATTGGATCCCATAGAGGGTCTAAAGGTGTCCTTCCATGTAACCAATAAATCCAGGTTGGGTCCTTCTTACATAACCTTTAAAACTCAGTATGTACATTAAATTTTAGCTCAGAAAAATTACCCAAGAGAAAATTCAAAGGGGGAAAATCAGTCTGCTAAAGCTTACAGTCTTATTTCTCCCCAATGGCATTAACAGCACCTGTAATTTCCCAAGCATTTTAATCATATTCAGGTCTGGGAGCTGACACCTTGCAGCTCTTAAATCACAACTCCATAGAAATTCATATGCATTATTTTCTCAGTCAAAATTCTTGTGTTCTTGTAATTCTAATTAAAACTTGATCCCCGCAACCTGATTGACCTGAAGCATGCCAAATATCTCAATCAAAAGGTAAAGAGGGAAGAATATCATGTTAGCAAGTAATAAATAGTGAGGTATAAAACAACAATAAAAATCAGATCGCTGTAGAAAGGCATTATAGGATGATATAAATTTAGGAAAATAATATAAAAGTTTTAAGGATCACATGACATCTTCTCATTCTCCTGGCTGGAGAAGAGGGAACTAAAGAGGTTTGAAATATCTAATAGTTTATGTTGGAAAAGACCTTTATGATCATCAAGTCCAGCCCTTAACCCAGCACTGACAAGTTCACCACGAAACCATGTCCGTAAGTGAAATATCTGCACTTCTTTTAAATGCCTCTAGGGATGAAGATTCCTCCACTTCACTGGAAAGTCTGTTCCAATGATTGACAAACCTTTCAGGGAAGAAATTTTTCCTAATATTCAATATAAACCTTCCCTGTAGCAACTTGAGGCCATTTCCTCTCATTGTTTATTGGGAGAATAGGCCAACCCCCACCTGACTAAAACCTCCTTTCAGGTAGTTGTGGTGTGATAAGGTGTCCCTAAACCTCCTTTTCTTCAGGATGAACAATCCAAGTTCCATCAGCTGCTCCTCACAGGACTTGTGGCCCAGACCCTTCACCAACTCCTAGACACACCCCAGCACTGCAGAGTCTTTTTTGTAGTGAGGGGCCCAAAACTGAACAACATACTTGAGACATGGCCTTTCCAGTGACAAGTACAGGGGGAAAATCACTGTCCTAGTCCTGCTGGCCACACTATTGCTGGTACAAACCAGGATGGCATTGGTCTTCTTGGATACCTGGGCACACGCTGGCTCATGTTCAGCCAATGTTGACCAGCACTCCCAGATCCTTTTCCACCAAGAAGCTTTCCAATCAGTCTTCTCCCTACCTGTAGTGCTGCATGGAGTCATTATGACCCTAGGGTAAGACCTGACACTTTGGCATGCTGGACCTCATAAAACTGACCTTGACAGATCCCTCTGCAGAGCCTTCCTGCCCTCCAGCAGATCAACACTCCAGCCCAACTTGGTGTCATCTGAAAACTGACTGAGGGTGCACTTGATCCTCTTGTTCAGGTCACAGATAAAGATATTATAGAGGACTGACCTGAAAACAAAGCCCTGATTAATACCACTGGTTACTGGCCACCAGCTGGATGCAACTCCCTTCACCACCACTCTCTGTGCTTGGCCATCCAGACAGTTTGTACCCAGTGAACCAAACATCCATCCAAGCCGTAAGCTACCATTTTCTCCAGAAGGATGCTGTAAGGGACAGTGTCAAAGGCTTGACTAAACTTCAGCTAGGCAACATCCACAACCTTTCCCTCATCCACTACATGGGCCACTTTGTCAAAAAAGATCAGGTTGGTCAAGCAGGATTTGGTGGGCCTGATCTACTTGTTGTCCTGCATGTGCCCTTAATGGCCCCCAAAATAATTTGGTTCATGATCTTTCCCAGTCCTGAGGCCAGGCTGACAGGCCTCTGGTTCTCTGGATCTTCCTGTCAGCCCTTGTAGATGGGCATTACATTGGCCAGACTCCAGTCAGCTGGGACTTCCCCAGTGTGCCAGGATTGCTGGTAAATCATGGAGAGTGGTTCAGTGAGGTTTTCCACCAGCTCCCTCAACTGAGGGTGGGATCCTTTGGGTGGATCTCATCTGGCCCATGGATCTCTGTCCAAGTGGTGTAGAAGTCAATGACCATTTTCCCTTGGGTTATGGAGGCTTCATTCTGCTTCCTGTCCCTGAATTCCATCCAGCTTAGTGGACTGGGTATCCTGAGAACAATTGTTCCTGTTGCAGACTGAGGCAAAGAAGGCATTAAGTACCTCAGCCTTTTTCCTCATTTATTGTGACTATGTTCAGCCCCAGCCAGTAAAGGACAGAGATTCTCCTTAGCCTCTCTTTTCTTGCTGAAGAATTTGTATAAAGATCTTTTATTGTCTTTTACAGCATTTGTCAAAATAAATTTTAGTTGGCTTTAATTCTTCTAATTTTCTGTCTGCATAACCTTGTGAAAACTTTGTGTCTTCCTGAGATTCCCAAAGGTTATAAAGGCCTGCTTTTTTTTTTTATCTTGAGCTCAAGCGAAAGCTAGCTCTCTCTTCAGCCAGATTGATCTTCCTCCACTCTGACTTTGGCTTTTGGCACATGGGGATGGCCTGCTCCTGTGCCTTTTAAGATTTCCATCTCGAAGAATGCCCAGCCTTCCTGGACCCCTGTGTCCTTCAGAACCACAGCCTAAGGGACTCTCCCAAACAGTCTCCTAAAGATACTAAAGTGCCTATGGAAGCTGAAGGTAACAGTTCTGCTGACCCACCTCCTTAGTTCTCTGAGAATTGAAAACTGTAATTTTGTGATCACTATGCCCATAACAGTCTCCAAACATCACATTACTCACCAGTCCTTCTCTGTGCACAAGCAACCGGTCCAGTGGGCTGCCTTCCCTAGCCGGCTCCCTCACCACCTGTGTCAGGAAGTTCTCTTCCACACACTTCAGGAACTTCCTATACTGCTTCTATTTCAATCACTGGTAAAAAAAAAAGGTGTTGTAGAAGACTTATGATACAGTGATGTTGACTCTCTCTATACGAATAGTTTAAATCTTAAAAAGGATTTTTCAATCCATTCTATTGACTTTTAAAAGTATAATTTTAGAAATGTCAGAAATCGACTTACTAGTCAGCTTTTTCATTTCACTTACATTCATCTCACACTACTTTGGTATGATTTTGAATTGCTTCCCTTTCTTCTATTTCTAAATAAAATGTGCTAAAGAAGTGTCATTCCAACTCCACAGCTCAATTATTTGTGCAGAAAGAGAAGAATTTCACACAGTGTCAGAATTTGGCAATATTTTGATTCTGCTTTTAACTACAGAAGAATAAAATACCCTGGGGCATGCAGTGATGAAGAGTTGACAATAACATTCTGTTGTTCAGTCTTCATCAGATAATACTATGCATCTGGTTGTGGGGTTCACTTCCATGTAAGCCACTGGAAGAAGAACTTACGGTTAACCCTCACAAGAACAATTGTTCAACATCCTTGGGGATTTTTCATTTATTTATTTTTCTATTTCCCCTCTATATACATTTTCCAGAGGCATAAAATCCAGGTTTTGAACTCATTGGAGTGTAACCTCATCTTAATCTTGCCTTCTCCAAGTGGACAAGAGTAGTACATATATTTAAATTATTAACTCTCAAAAACTTGATGTCAGCATTCTTTAAGTTAAATTGATTTTTGAGTATCAAAACAAAAAGAATGAAAAAGGAAAAGGAAGGTTTACTAGGGAGTGTTCATTGTTTCAGTTTAAACCTCAACTCATAAAACAGTGAAGATATCTATGGAGTGGAACCCTGAATTCATTTGTAGTTAGACAACTAAGACATTACCCTGCAAGGCATGAGCAGGTTTCACTTTTACTGAGGACAAGGCAGTTGAAGATGATTATCTACAGTATAGTAAACAAGCTCAGGGACAAAAGCACCATAATACATTTCTTTTTATTTTCAGCAATCTAATCGGCTCAAGATCCTTCTTCCTGACACTAAGTGCCTTAATTTTGCTGCCTATTCTCCTTTTTAGCCCTTTTCTATCTTTGATGTTTGCAAGAACTTTTTTTTTTTTTTTTTTAAACGCAGATAGATAATATCACGTACCTCATCAGGAGATATGATTGTGACCTCCTTCTTGGGATATAAGAATTGTTGCATTGCCTTGGCCTAGGGCAAGATACATTTCTTACTTCCTCAGCAGATACCCTGTCTTGGAGCTCCTGAACTGAGCACTGACATCTCAGGACCTCGGTAAAGCTATTCATGGATTTCCATCTAAATTTCAGAAGACCAATGTCTCAAACCAGTGGGCTCAAAATTTTACCTACTCTGAGTTGAAAGACACCCACAGTCTTGTGAGTTCCAATACAGGGAACTCCAGAGAATTCCCTTGATAGTGTAGAGCATTTAATAGCCCTTATTCATCAGTTTCTGCCTCTCCCATTAACTGCAAGAAAACACGTTGTCTTAATATAGCGTAGCTGCACTGATGATTATGAGACTTCACTACTCAGGTATTGCTTTTTCTAACTTAGATGGTATGAATATTGCCTTGGATATTCAAAGAAGAAAAAGGAAACGAAAATAACTAAAATCCATTTGAAGTCTGATGGGATGTCTTCACCTGCCAATGCCTTAAGATGTTTTCTCATTAGAGTTGATATTTTCTGAAGACAAACTGTAAAAAAGAATACAAACTCCAAACCACGCCATGCACAAATTAATTCAGTATAAATAGTATTATGACACAAAAGTATTGGGTTATCTTAAAAGTTTGCTTCATGTCAAATATTCTCATTTTCAAACCATTGCTTTTCAGTTGTGCACATTATACAAACAAATCAAAACCAACCTGAAAATTTGGTGTCTTGTAAATGAGGCCATCCATATAAAAATAGACAATTACAGTGAAATCTTTCTTCTCAACAGAAGAATGAAATGAAAAATAGGCACAACAGCATTGCAATTTGCTGAGATTGTGGAGTTTAAACACACCTGAAATTTTTCCACACTGTTAATTTTTAATTTTAGACTATGGTAGAATCATTATGACAAAAAAAATATGAACACATGGTGTTTGGTTTTTGAACACATGTAGTTTAAGCAAAAAAAAAAAAAAAAAGTAAACAACAGCAGCCTAAAAGACCTTAGGAGGGAAAACACTAATTCCCAAAATTACTTTAAAATGCATGTTTTAGTTATGTTAGATCAAAGACTCTGCTGTTTTCTGATGAATTCTTCAACAAGCAGTTTCCCAAATATCTATCTCAGTGCAATCTTATATTTTCAAAGTTGAATTTCATCTAAACAGTAAAAATATGCTAGAATAAAGTTTGATAAAAATAAGCTAGAATAAAGTTTGATAAAAATAACAAAAATGGAAGTAAAAAGCATTAGGCATATATATACATATCATACTGAACCTGACTGTTCATTCAGTGCAAATGACAAATCATTTATTTGGTTTAGAAAGCATGCCTGCAGGTTCCAGTGGCATACATGAGAAATATTTTGTAAGGAATTGAGTTTGTTTGCCTTCTATTGCAAGACTACTTCTGCTGCCAAATATAATCACTTCATACAGTAATCAAAGGGAAAAATCAGTTACAGTATAGTAGAAATCCTTTGTGGGTTTGGGTTGCTTTTTTTTGAATAGTATGTATTTAACCTTTTCTTGAGAGAAGTCAAAGTATTATATATGTGGTTAAGATAAAAATGCGACAGAGAAGATTCTGCCCTATCACGGTTTTGTTCCAGTAGCAAACATAGTAAATATAGTGATGACTATCACTTTGTCTAGTGTAGCTCATCAACGCCTCAAGTTGTGACGCTTCCTTTAAGCCTTCTGGAAACTGTTGATTTTTTAATTTCTTTGGTATGAAACTTTCAGATTTGTGGGAGTTGCATGGCAATCAGATTTCAGTTAAATTACTGTACGCCATATATCTTTGAGATATACAGACAACTGTCTTATTAAATGAGACTTTAAGACATTTCATTACAAAGAACATAAAATTTCCATAGTATGTATTACATTTCTCAGCAGAAAAACAGATCAAAGAGTCACGTCATCAGAAAATGCTGTATTAAATGGTTGTTTACAAGAAGCCTTTTAACTCTATCTCTGCAACAAGAAATCATACAAGGCTGAATGGCTGTACAGACATATTGCAGACTAAGTGCAGACAATTTATTTGCTGCAATCCTACATTCCTGTAATGTTTCTCTGTGTGTCCTTTAGAGTAAAGTGGAAGCACAAACAGGAAAGTGCCTTGCTTTGTGATAAATGAATGTGTCTGAAAACATGAGACAGGGAAAACAGCCATAATAAGTGATTCAGGGCTGTTGAGCACATGACAGAAAATGGGAGAGAATTTCTTTATAATGAGAACTTAATCAGAGCTTCAGTCCCAACAGCCACAGCGTCCAATGGTTGAAACGAAGATATCATGCTGTTATTCATATGTGGAATTAGATCCATTTTAGAAGGAAGGAGACATCCTCATATTCATAACACAACTTTAGGTTTAGCAAGATTAAATAAAAATGCAGCACCCATTACTCTATATCTGATTCACTAGCACTCCTGAATATGTCTTCCTAATATACTGACGCTAATACCTACTATCATACAGGTCTTCCTGCTCCTTCATGATAGCTTTGCTGAAGAGTCAGATTTGATAAAGCAGGGCTAGCAGAGGGAGTTGGAATTATCACTGCAGAGGAGGATCTTGTAAAGCACCATGTGAAGTCTGATCTGCCTTATTCTCATCATCCTTTAGATTATATATTATATAATCTCTTCATCCTTTTCTTTCTACAAATATTCATCTATAGCAGTAATTGTTTACTTTTATATATAGGCATCACATAATTAATGCATATCCACTTATCAATAATTGGCATCCAGTTATTCTTAGAGGGAAAGTATTATTTCACATTTTCTTTGTGTCAAAAATATTGATAGACCATTGACTTACCGTGCACCTTACCTTTGCACTTTGGTGACCAGGACTCCCTGAGAAAATATGGAACCTCTATGAAGCAGGTAGGTTGACAAGAGATTGAGCACTCAAAGAGGCTAACATTTCATCACGTTCTGTTGAGATATCCATGTGATGGTGATGTCTGTAATGACAGGTTACAACTTGTGACACCAAACATAGCACTGACCCTTTCTCTGTGACCCCTGTTTCTCTGTTTTTTATTGAAACATAACCAAATGAACTTCCATGTGCCTGTGGCAGATTCCTTATCCTGAAACTTCTTTCTTGACAACTTGCCCTTAAAGGGCAGAAGTCATTGTGATCCTCAGTGCTTGCAGCCTTGAATGACAGAATGATTCAGTGATAAAACTACTTGAACTTGTAGCAAACAAGAATGAACTGGGGCCAGAATCGCCTCAGAATTGCAGTATAAATTATTATGCCCTACGACAGATACATAATGAGACAATGCACAGCTTCAGAGGGAATTTCTAAGTTCAAAGGGCATAGATAACAGTGAACCACCCAGAAGTACATGTAGCCAATATATTTTCTGCAAGGCTCCTGTGCCAGCCTGGTGTCCTGTGTACAGTGGCACTCTTATAGGACAATTGACATACACTAGTGAAATAAGGTTATTCTGCAACTATGAACCAATCCGTCAGGGCTTCCAAAGTTCTGCAAAATGGTGAGGATCAGTGCCAGTAGCTTTCTGAAACTTTTGATGCCTAACACAGTGGAAGTCATTAATCACATTTCCAGAACAAATTCTTTTGGAGGTTATAATAATCTCCCAGCTCTTAGACTACTACTGCTTTTAGATATTAGAGAATTGCTCCCTTTGAAAATACTGAAATTACAGGCAAACCTGAAATCAGACCTATTTTTTCAAATGGAAGTCTCAGTTTATGCTAGAGATGCTAAGGAAACTATTTGTCTATCATTTCTATTATAAAAATCTAATGATAAATTAGCTAAAAGCTGTGCTAGAGTCTTATTTGGTCAAGGGAAGATACAGGAAGATGAATGCAGGGAAAACTGTAAACGCTTTGGTATTTGGCTAGTACTGGATTTAATTTCCTTTTGATGTTGTGGCCAGGACATTGCTAAATCTCATCAGCATTGATTTATGAAGCCAGATATAGATAAGATGGGAACACATGGAATGCGAATTTTGGTGTTAACAGGGACAGAATATTATAGATAGAAACTTATCTGACAGGATGAAAAGGGTTTATCTCGGGTGCCTCACTGTGTCTCTGTGTATACAGGCAAATTTCCCAGGAATTCTAAAGTATTTGCGTATACGCAGACACACATTATATGAATACATTATTAATATTCAAATTATTTTTAGTTATTAAAAAAAAAAGAAAATCATCCACTGAAGGAACACGGTTCTCCCAGAGATGCTCAAAGCAAAAGTGATGTGATTAATAACCAATCATCTGACAACATACTGGTCTGCAAAATATCAGGCCTTAACTTTCTGTAGAAGTAATTTTCTGAATTGTCTGAATGAAACACTCTTGTGACAGTTTGCCTTTCTGAAATTTATGGATTGAGTATGTGAAGAAAAAAAGCAGTGATTTGTCTGTTGAAAAATGTATAGATTTAAATAATCTTCCCTGTATTTGCTGTTTGAGAACAATGTAGTGCCAATTTAGTGGTCTATATAAACTATCTCATCTGCTATTGAAGCTCAGTGTATTCTTTCTGGAAAGACTTTTACTGTAATTAGGCCAGTAGGAGTAACAGCTTCAACAGAGAGACTTATTAAACCAAAAGACAACTTAGGCTTACAAGAAAGAGTGCATGATAACCCAGTAAGTGAAAATTAATCTAACCAGAATGGAGAGAAAAGCGTAAACACTATAGAAGCCATAAATTTTAGGGGGAAAAATAGGAAGGAATATTTATGGTATTTCTTGTCTGCTTTTCTTCTCTCCCCTCTCATTATTTTCCTTTCTCACCTCTATATCTTAGCATGATACAAGACTAAATAAGAGTGGAAAGAGTTTTCTCGTCCTCCTGCTTATTCAGAGCTGCCTCTACAGAATAACACTGGAGTTCTGCAATGATGCATTTGGGGGCTGCACTTGAACTAGCACCTAAAACAAGATAAGGTCATGTTCATGTGATTCTAGAGGCATTTTTAGCTCATCCTAGCAAGTAGTTTAGCAGTATAAAAAATAAGCACAATAATAGTTAGCAAATATCGTTTTCTCCAGCAAATCACTGGGTATTCCTCCTGCCACTCTTGTCCTGCCTGTTACAGCAGCTATGCTTGGAAGTTGGCTTCTCTTTGCTGCAGCATTGTCAGCAGTTGTCCCAGTTTCAGCATTCACAAATTCAGAGTGAAAGGAATAGATTACTTGGATGTACCTCTCTTAATCTTAACATATTTTGTCCCGTAAAATCCAGCCAAAAAAGGAGATGATCTCTCTCCTGCCAAGACGAATTAGCAAAGGCTGCTCACACTTTCAATAAATCAAGAGTTAAAGCACCTCATTGGCCTTTGAAATTCTTATCTAGACTTTAAATTGTCACTGACATCCATGAATGTATATATAAAAATGATTTTGGAGCAATGCCTCCATGACAGTGTGAGATACTACTGTCATTGAGAAAGTCATAGTATATTTTGCTTCGTGTGGCACTCTTTTTTTAAACCATGTTCTTCTTGGTTTTGCTTATTTTTCCATCTGCTTCAGTGACACATTTACAAGCAAAGATGAGGAGTAATCACTGAACATTATCCCTACATAATTCCAACACTAAATGAACACTGACCAAACCCAATGAAAGCAAAATCTCTTACAATATATTACCTACCTTCCTTCTTCACACAAAACTCCTAACAATGATGTCGTCTAACAGATTCCATAAATTAGAAGATCCAGGAATTTTCTGCTAAAGAGATGGTCCAAGACTGCTACTGTACCCTCCTGATCATGGGTTCAAGATCTACAGCCTGAACCCTTCACATTTGAAACCAATCTGGCTGCCTGCTCCTCTGCCAGACAATTCCTGGGCAGAGTTTGAGATTTATCTCAGTTCAGGGACTCATCCAACAGACAGGCTAGATGCAGCTGACCTGTCTTAGAAGACAAGTGGCCTGATAGGATACACCTGAACATGCAACATCACTTGGCCACAGTGTTAAGTAAAGAATAATAAATAATCCATCCAGGCTGCGTAATAAAAAAGGGATGCTCTGGTTTGACTGCCTACAGGACCACTGCATTATCAAGTATTTTAAGAGTAGTCATGGCCTGAGATGACACAAAAGTGTCTCTCTCATTTCTTTTTATCTGTATGCAAAAATCCTTGTCCTACAAGAGAGAGTTGTATGAAAGCAAGGCACTCAGACCATTGGCATGTTTTCCTTTATAGTCCTTGTG
>VZRL01005927.1:1034016-1078871 GCA_013397895.1 Origma solitaria
CCCTCAGACCATTGGCATTTTTTCCTTTGAAAAAAAAAAAAAAAAAAGATATAGCACTAAAACAAAGAGCTTCCTCTTATAAAGAAATTTCCTTGTCCTAGATGTCCTTCTGGGACTATAATGTGATCTAAATTAAGCTTCAGTGGTGAGCTGTGTTACAAAATTATGGTTCCTCCCAATATATATCAAATTGAGACAATTTTTTTGCCCATGCTCCTCTAAAGGTCCTGGAAAAATTGCAGTTCAGGGCAGGGGGGTGCTGCAACCACTTTGGAGCATTCTGAAAAGCAAATAATGGTAGAAACAAATTGAAGTGGAGAAGAGCAAAATTAGGGGATGATAAAAGCCACCTCATGAAATAACAGTCTGTCGGAAAGGAGTAAAAACTAGGAAATTTCAGGAACAGTAAAAATTAAGCAGAGGTCCAGAACTAGCCTTTGGCTGGTTTTTGCTGTGCTGTTAGAGATGGATAGGCAATGTTTAAAAATATACAGCTAATGTAAGCCTAGATATGGGCACAGGCATAAGTCTAACTGTCATTGTAGATATCCTGTGAGAATTTAGACATGGTTATCTATTCTTTCCAAGCAGACATTGCTTGAACTTGTGAAAATATTAAAAAAAAAAAAAAAAACCCCACAAATGCAGGTTTCCAAAATTGTTATGTTGTTTATGAAAAGGCAAAATCTTTATCAGTGTATTGTGGAATGAAAATTAAATTTATACTTATTTGGAAAAAAAAATACATTTGGAATGCCTACCAGGGAAGATTCCTTTTGTTATTGTTGTGCTATGTAAAAAAAATAAATTCATCTTGACACATGTATTATTTTTTCCAGTATTTCATGCATTCTGGCAAAACATAACACAGTAGCTATCAAGATAGTGAGGAAATCTGTTGAAGAAAAGTATATATTATACAGAAAAATTTCAATGTTTTGAGACCTATTTTCCTTCAGGGATGTAAATATCTAATGTGTGAAAATTGCACATAATAAATTAAAAAAATAGTATTGACAAATTTATTAAAGGGATTCTAGGATGTGATTTGTCAAATGACAGTTACTGATCACAAAATTTTGAGTCATATGCTTTGACTCATGAAAATGTGTGCATCTACGCTCTGTGATTTGGGTAGGAGAGATTCCTGTGATCATGATATAAAATGCAAATTTTAAATTTCTGAATGAATAATCAAAAAATAAATTGATCTAGAAAATTTATCTTCGAATAAAGCAATTTTATGATCCATTGCAAAATAATTGATTATTGCTGAGAAAATACTAATGTTTTATAATCTTTTAGAAAGATGCCGGTCTTTCACTGGAAATTGAATGTGTGACCAATAAGAACTGCAAGCACATTTAGAAAGCAACAGCACTTTTGTTTTACTTGCATAAGTGCTGTGTTGGAAATTTAAAATATTGAAGTATTTAATTTCAGCATTTTTTGCATTTTATAATTATATTTTATAATTACGAAACATTTTGAAATTTGACCATTATCAGAGATAAAATAAAATCTTAAAAATATGATTCAATCTGTATTTAAATTAGTATTTTGCATTATATTATTAGATTTAATTTTTAACTAGTAGCAAATACATGCTGTATCCATTTAAGCTTCAGTAGTTTTTATCATCATTTTGCTGCTTCAAAACATACTTAATAATATGGCTTCTCATGGCTAAATGCAACCTTAGGACCTTTCATCTTCCATCTGCTAAAAAGCTCATTACATCAAGCAGCATATTACTATATTTTCAAACTTTTTTTTAAAATAGTTCTTTGTATAAATGTATCCTATGATTTTGAAAAATTCTCATTTTTTCTTTCTTCTGTCCTACAACAACTTGTGTTAGAGAATAACCATATCTTTTTCTCTCTTAAAAGAAACCAGAACACAGTGAGAGGTGAATCCTGCTTTGTGTGGGATGTGTTGTTTCTCTCTACATTCTTCTCTTGTGAGTAATGCAGAACTGTATCTCCTCTTCTATGCACCATTTTTGCTCTTCCCATTTTCCTAATCAAATTATGAAAGAAATAATTCTATGCAGGTTCTCAACAGTGGCTATAACACATCAGAGAAATTGGTACATTTCTGAATGATGTTTCTCTTTGCTGTACATTACACATGGAAAAAAAGTATGTTCAGGACAACCTATTTCTTCCTCACTGGGTACTTGTCTTAATTGTTGTGTATATTACGTTCAAATGAAAAGCATAGTTGCAGTATGATAAAAATGAACACTACCAAATGCAAGAGAGGAACAAAAGTCAAAATTTATCCCAGATCCTAAGCCTCAGCCACAGCAAAAATTCTATCTGGTCAAAGTCTTTTTTATGGAACTATGTCTACTCTTCTTTTGCAACCCATATATCCTTTGTAAAAATTAGGTTTATTGGTAAAGTTGCTCATAATATTCATCATGGGGACTTCCCTTTAAAAAAAATTATTTATTTATGATTGGGTGTCATGTGCTAAGATTTTTCTATATGCTTTCTTTTTGGAAGAAAAAGGAGGTAAAAAAATCAAAAGCAGAAACAAAATCCAAGAATATTATTAAGTAGACCTCAAAATTTTATTTTGCTCATTCTTTTGGGGAACAAAACCAATACAATCTGAACAAACTAACCAACTCAATTTATAAAAGAATAAAATATTGTGTCAGCGTAATAAAAACTGCTTCCTCAACAGTGCGCCTGTTCTAGACTTGCAGGTTGGATATTTTGTCTCATATTAATTTTAGCAGGCTCTAGTTAAGGATATTAGCTATATCTTGCCCATTCCCCTTTCACCACTCCCTCACATGCTGAGGCTGTGCATAACCGAGAATAAAAAGACAGAAACACCCATGGTTTTGAAAATATGAAGCATTTTAAAAACATTCACATATTTATTATTAAGACTATATTTATTTTGAAATCTCAGTATATTTAATGTATGAAATAAGTAAGAGCTCCTACAAAATTGCTTTTCATAAAAATTTTGCATCATTGATTAATCAGCTATAATTGAAATTTCATCTATGAGGGATATGTTTGATACGACTCATCAATATTCAGTTAAATAAATATATTTCAAAAACATTTGTCACGTGGGCTCAAATTGTCACATATTGGGAATGAGTGTGGTGCTGTAATATTTCCTTGGCAATACAGGGGTTATTCAAGTGAAGAAAATTAAATCTGATTACATGCCATGTATTTTATTTCTGAAAAACTACACTAATGCCATTAAAATTACGTTGTTAGAAGCAGAAGCTTTTATTAGATGATTGATGGATAATTTCTCCTGAGTAACAGATATAATAGACATAAGCCTTTTTTTTAATGTGTATAAAGTCCACTGAACAAAAATAGTAGTATCTGAAAACATTTATGTTCCTTTTAAGCTTCAAATCTCTCGCACCAACATTTTTCAGAAAGGAAAGCAGAGTAAAACTTTGTTCATAGTGCTGCAAGTTGATGAAAATAGATTTTCATAAATAGGTTTATATAGACATTTCTATTGATTTACATAAATTTTTATATTGTTATCTATTTAGCGGTGATATTTACAACTTTAATGGTAAGTTTGGCTTTAAGCCAAACATTAAAACCTTTTTATTCATTTTCTGCTTTACTATTTTGATTTTATCCATTTGATTTACAAAGCTCCAAAAGTACTTTAAACTACTTTAGAGATCTGAACACCTTTTAATACCTCTTTGCATATAGAACAAAGCCTCAGAACAGAATTACTTAGAGAACAAGCAATCATACCATTTATGGACAGATAATTGTCTCAGACATGTGAAAATTATTTAGGCACATTGCTTTTAATAAAGAATTTTTCTGTAAGCAAATCAGTTTTTCTTATCTGATGACTTTTTCTAGAAAAGATTTTGACCTTTGTGATTTATTTCTTTGTGCAATTGTGAAGCAGTACTATAGAGGTGCGTGTGACAAATAAGTACTACTTTGAAACTGCAAGCATAAACATGCCTAGATATTCCAAACAAATGAGGCATATAACAATGAACATGGAAAGCATCATATACACGTCACAATTTTTTTAAAAATGAAGTAATGTTAAGACATCTAAACACAATTCGCATTTTGCCATTTGCCCAATGTTGTTAAAACATGAGAGTGTTCAGAAATTACTAGTAACAGCTCAGGACTGGGCTGATCCTCAGTTCTATGAAGACAAAACCTAGTCAAGTCTGAAGTCTCTTGGTACTTTGAAAATAAATTACTACATTGTGAAGACAAATACTGATTGCTATTTATTTTGGAAACATAGGGTAAGGTATTATCATCTCTGTATCATTCCAAAGACTGGATGTTTTTGATTGCAGTGTAAAAGCATATGATGTTGACAGTGTTCTGTTCTCAAACCATGATCTGCAGACATTTTTTTTTTTGAGTTTGTTTTCTATGTTCAAATCTGGAACAAGCAATGGTAAACCTTTTCTTCCCTCCTCCCCCCTCTTTTCCCACTCCCAAATTTGTCATACGTTATTTATAGAGACAACACATAAGCACAGAAGGAGCAATGGCATGGAGTCGCAGTGTCTCACTTGTGGTTCTAAACTGACACACAGAGCTAGGAAGCCTTATAATCCTAGAAAAGTCTCTAAAAGCAATTGAGACCAGTAAGGATCTAAGTCACTCTTGTGAGAGGTCTGAGTATCCTCATAGGATGTTTTTAGCAACTGCATCATCTTCAAAATGTTTTTAGGAGCTAGGTCATCACTTGGTAGCTTCAGCTAAATGCCTAAAGCTGACCATAAACTGGAATGAAACCTGGCCATAAGTCAGATTGTCAAGTTTAGAATCGAAAACAGTAAGACCATTCCAAAGTTTGTAGAGGGAAGAATTACTAAATATCACCTCTTCCTTCCAAAACAAACAAGAAATCCTGAAAACTTTTGAAGGGTTATTGCAAGTGACTCAATGATATAACAGAAAAATGTCCCAGGAGTCACATTCTTTACTAAAATCAGGCATGTGAAATACCAGTCTATAACAAACAAGGTATATTGGTAACAGGTTTTTTCAGCTTTTTTATTTAGTACTGAGTTTCCTAATGTCTTTTTTTTTTTCATTTTAGAACTGCAATAAACCAAATATTAATTTAACGACCATATAATCACACTGTTGGTTTTTTGGGTTTTTTTAATCCAGCTGGTGGGTACAGGGGGCCTTCCACTACACACATCTCCAACCTGTGCTTCTGACATTCCATGTGTTTTGAAACTCAGTTTTATGCCAGCTTGCATGCTTCAAACTGAAACTATACAAAGAAAAATACATCTACATGTTTAAGCAGATTGCGGCACCATTACATATGATCAGAAAAAGGAACAAATTGCAGTCAGTATAATGTCCAATAGGAAAAATATATTTTCTTATATCTAGTAACAACACTGAAACAAAGAGATGCAATCTATATATGCAACTTCATAAAAGAGGTACAAGTCCTCTCAGTATTCTACCTGCAGAAATGTTGACCAGGAAACATTTGCAATAGAGATTCTGAGTTGTCATATGGAAACAAAGTTCTTCAAATTAGGAGCTCAGTCTCCCTAGATTTCCTCTTCACTGAAAAGTGATAGGTGCCTTGTAAACAGAAGTATTCCATGTCAGAGAAACCTCTGATCTTAGAAAAGCAGATAAACACCTAAAATTAGATCTAAGGAATGTGATTCATATTGAAGGTAAGGGGTCATACCTTTGGTCAAAGTTTTTGCAGTGTGTTCTGTCATGAGCACACACAAAGGTAATAGCTTTTAAAATACATTGGTCATATCCAAGATGGCAACTACAGTATTCCTTTGATATCCACCTCTAGGAAAATTACCTTACCTTTGAAATGTTAAAAATATGCTGTGATATTAATCAGTCACAGTCTGAATGTAAGTAAAGAGAGAGTAGTTTACAAAATGTGCATCTTGATTTGTTTTCTCTAATTGTAGTATTATAGACCACCTGTGTTTCAATAAGCTCTTCAGAAAGCTGTTTACCTGTGAAGCATATGATTTGAAACAAGAGATGTAAATTTCAATCTTTAAGTATCTGCACTAGGGACCATTTTGATTTTCAGTCATATTTTTATTTATTCTATCTAATTATTTTATTTTCAATCAGTGTTGTTTGATAAAATATAGACTCTTTCCTTTTTAAAAAATGTTCAGAGGGGAAGCTTAAACTCGTACTTTAGATACTTTATATGTTAGGGATCTAAAAATAGGTAGCTGGAGCTTTAATCTAGCTAGATACCAGTATAACTGCTTTTTGTCTCCTTTCATTTTGGACGTCATCTCCTTCTACAGATTATAATGAGGTGCCCACAGATATTTATTGTAGATATGATTTAAGTATGATCTACCCCTGTTAATTGTTTCAAGAAGGGATATAACTTTTAGCAAGGTTCTCATTTTGTGTTTTTGGTGTTGATGATCAAATATTTATGGCTCTATCAGTCTAATTTTAATGTCACCATAATATAAAGAATTGTACTTATAGCTTATGTAAAGTATACAACTGACATATATCCAGACAATGATGACTTGGATATTTAAATTAAAGAATTGGGGGGGGTGTGGGGGGGAGTTTTCGGTATATTTTTCTTTTTCTTTCTATTGATATTTGAGAATAAGAAGAGAGAGCAAGTGGAAAGAGAGGAAACAAGCATATGCAACACAACAAAACAGCAGTTCAGTTTCTGTTTCATTTGGGAAAGGATAGAGAAATTATTTTCCTGTACATTTGCTAGTCCAATACCTATATTAGCAGAAAAATAAAACATTAGCCACCTAAACACAAAGAGAAACTTCTGTCAATATAGATGAAGGGTCAGTTGTGTACTATCTACTGGCCTTTGCAAGATATTAACTGACCCTGTAAAGAATATCAGTTTTGTGTTTTGTACATGAAGCCCACCATGCTTTGAAGTTCTGTGAGGAGGTCTTGTAGAAGGACATCATGGGTTTGCATTTGATGCTTATTTGCTTAATAAATATCCTAGAAATAAGCAGGAACCTATCTAAAACTTAACTTATTGCCATTTGAATTTTTATTGCACACTTTTGAAAAGGTCTGACACTTCTTATTGATGGAAACCTTACAACCCCTTGTTTCAGCTAAATAGCAACTCACAATTGGAACTCAAATGAATTTTGTTATCTTCACAGGGTAAATTAGGAAACTGGTAATCCAGGACTGCTTTAGCTGTCGTCCTAGCAAAACACCAATCTGATTTCCTACCATTTCACACTTATTTTACTTTTTTGAAAATGATGCCACAGACTGAAGAGCAATAATGCATCTGACCTCAATGCCGCCTAGTTTATCTAGTTTTTTCTTGCAACATTTTGTAATACAGACTAAAAAAACCCCAAAAAGGACAAAAAAGGAAAAAAAATGTAAAGGATAGAATATACTAATTCTTTATTAAATTTTTAAAACATTTTATAATCTATAGCTCTACACAACCCTGTGGATGTGCTTGTGTGAATTATTAAAATAATAACAGAAACCATCACAGCTATTTGAGCAATATTATTACCAGTATCTTCCTGTCTACATTAATAAAGGTTATTTCTCCTTCTTCAAGAACAGATAGGGAAGAAAAGAGAGAGAGCCTGAGAAAAGACCCCTTCTATATTCTAAGCTGACATAGTTTTATGTATTTTCTTTCATAACATAAAATTATTGGGTGTCAAATGACCTGTTAAACTAAGAAGATAAGTAAGCCACTTAGGTATTCTTAATAGAGTGCTAACTAAAACTCCAGCAAACTGTAACAGTTCACCAGCTTAGTAACACATGTAGGAAACAATACCCCATGACCCTTAATTAACATTATAAAATAACTTCACATGTTTTGGAGATTGTAATTGCAAGATTTAGCAAAGACTAAAGTGGTTAAAACTTACTGTGCATTGTTTTGTGTTGCATATATAGGTTAATAAGATCTAACAGGGAAAACATTATGAGTCCCAATTATGAACAAAAGCTACTTTTTCTGTTCACGATGAGTGTTCTCCATAGACCTTTAAATTTTATTTAAAGGCTAATTTCTGTTCAGCAGCTTTTCCTAGGTTTTATTGCAGGCTGATATCCATGCATTGCATTACATTTTGAGACTTACAGGCATTATTTAAAATAAAATGAGTATTTCTCCTGATAGTTTCTTTCTCTGTGTGATAAGATGCATCTACTCAAATTCTTATTATTAGGCAAAAATATGGTTTTGTATAAATAATTTGAGATTTTAATGTATGAGTTCCTTACTCCAAGTATTTATGTATGTGAGTGGAGGGCAAGAAAACTTTATGGATTGTTTCTCATTTTAATCAAAAGTCTATGCTGCTGTTAGAGGTCTACTGCTGTAAAAGATGATATGTATATTTCATCAATTAATTATTGCATTTTCAATAACATGGAAAGATGATGTTCCTTGTAAACATGAAGACTAGTGAGTCACAAAACAGAAGAAACTAAGCTAACAAAATTAGTGAAGATCAGTCTCTTCTCCCAAGTAACAAGAGATAGGACAAGACAAAATTAACTTTATAGCTGGATATTAGGAAAATTTCTTCCCTTAAAGGTTTGTCATGTACATAAACAGGCTACCAATGGAAGTGGAGGAGTCCTCATCCCTGGAGATATTTAAAATACCTGTAAAGGGGGATCTTAGGAACATGGTTTAATGGTGGACTTCGTATCGTTAGTTTTGGTAGTGTTTGGACTTGATGCCTTTTCCAATCTAAATTATTCTATGATTCCATTATCAAGAATTAATCTCCACAAAATTTATTGCTGTGTCCTAAGATTTAGATTATGTAAGTTATATTTAGTACTTCTAAAAAGTAATTCGACCCAAAACGGGTGTCTCCAGATGTCTGATGAATCCCATTTCTAGGTTTTTGTGCTTCTGACATCCTAAAGAAAGCCTACATTTACAGACACAGTTCTTAAGCATCATAAGCTAGTCCAAATGAAGGTGAATTTCCATGCAAAAAGAAGTTGACACTTTCAGATGCAAAAAGGCAGTTGCCAATCCATTGGTACATTCTGTGATTCTGCCTTACAGAATCACAGAATGAGTAAGATTGGAAGTGACCACAGGGGGTCACTTGGTCCAAACTCTCTGCTCAAGCAGGGTCATCCCAGAGCACATGGCACAGGATTGCATCCAGACGGCTCTGTAGCATCTCCAGTGAGAGAGACTCTACACCCTCTCTGGGCAATTTGTTCCAGTGCTCAGTCACCTGCACAGTAAATAAATTTTTCCTCATATTCAGGAGGAAATTTCTGGTCATCAGTTTCTGCCTGTTGCGTCTTGTCCTATTGCTTGTCAACACCAAGCAGAGCCTGGCTCCATTCTCTTGACATCATCCTGTCACATACTTGCAGACATTGATGAGATCCTCTCTCAGAGGTCTCTTCTCAAGGCTGAACAGGTCTAGCTCCCTCAGCCTTTCCTCATAAGAGAGATGCTCCTGTCCCCATACCGTCTGTGTCTCTTCCAATGGACATGGTCCATGAACTCTATGTCTCTCTTGTGCTGAGGAGCCCAGAACTGGACACAGCACTCCAAATGTGGCCTCACCAGGGCTGAGCAGAGGGGCAGGATCACCTCCCTTGACTTGCTGGCAATGCTATTCCAAATGCATTCCAGGATACCATTGGACTTCTTGGCAATAAGGGTACTACTGGCTCATGGACAGCTTGCTGTGCACCAACACCTCCAAGTCCTTCTCCTCAGAGCTGCTTTTAAACAAGCCAGCCCCCAGCCTATATTGGAGCGAAGAGTTATTGTTCCCCAGAATCCCAGATCTTTTGGACTTCCTGAGTATGTACTACTCAGGAGATATACTTTATTTTCTCTGGTTAATACTAGTCAAAGTGATATCACTCTATTCTTCACAGGTTTATTATAGACAAAGACCAAAGCTCAAAAATCGACCCTTGGGAAGAAGACAATAAAAATAATAGCTTTAACAAGTAGCTATTCTAGAAACACAAATAATAATATCTGGTTCAATTTCTGTTTTCTGTTGGATCCATTCCAATCTTTTATACAGCAGCTGGGGACCAGTATGCTGCAGTAGTGTTTTTCTCTGCAGACATTTTGTTTGAGTAACAAATAGATATTTTACATGTTATATTGCTATTTAATAGGATTCCAATAAAAGCAGGCCATTTTCTAACAAGTAGCACTTTTAATCATAATTTTTGCAGTTATATGTGTTGTAACAGTGGCCACAAGTTATAGGCGTTAAAAGCACTTTATATTTGCTCTATGAAACGTTCTGATCTTGTGTATTCTACCTTTACCTCTTCAGCACTTTACTTCAGTTGCAATTTTTTTAATTGCATTTATTAAGGAATTATTTCTGTAGGTATCTGCAGAATCATTATGAACATAAGACTAAAGTTTATGAGGAAGACTCTCTGGTCTCTTTTCTGAGGGTCTGTAACAGAGGCATGGAAGAATGCTGGACTTGCCATCCAGCCATGACAGCTTTCGCCAAGAGAACAACCCCATACCAAGTCAGACACATGACTGCTGTACAAGAAGAAGTCAGATGCCTCTATACCTGTCTGTGAAAGCAATTTGGAGCTTGTGCAAGTAAGTGCGTTATTTTTCTAATGAAATAGGCACTTGAATGAGGTCCTGTATTTGCTAAATGAGTGTCATATTTCCTCCCATCCTCCTCAGCACAGGCATATTTTGATATTATTCTAGTCTGGCACACACACTTTTCTCTTTAGTTTTAATTACTTTTTTCTGTTTGCCATATGAGAAAAAGAACCAACCACATTTTGCATAGATTATGCTTAACACTTATTAAGTTTAAGTACATTGATTTTTTATACATCTTCAGTCTGGAAACTTTATATTAGTAAAAAGGTTATGTTAATAAACTTTAACATTTTTATTAAAAATGCTTTAATCAGCTGCCTGGAAAATCTTAAATTATGAGCATATTATGAATGTTAGAAGATTAGCTAGATCAAATCATTGTTTTATTAATCTAGCCAGTCTTACATTATGGATGTAAAAGTGTTATATTTATTGGTAAAATATGGACTGGTATACTGTAAGAGAGAGATTACATTTCTGTCTAGCTTCATAGATATTCATAGTGTTAATCATAAATTTTATTAAATTCATCCTGCAGCGACTATATTAACACCAGCCCCAGAGCTAGACTTGTCCAAAAGAAATCAGTCCATTCATGGTGTTTAGAACCAATAGGTGACTAAGTTAATGAACTGTTCGCTAGCATATGATCTTTACAATGCACATTTATTACTGTTTATAGACAATTAGTTTTCTATTCCCCCTGCCTGGGACAAAGATAAGTGATGGCATGTGATTGTGCAGAAACATTATATCAGAGAGACAGAATTTTTACTGATTACTGGAGGAAAGACATTATTTCAGTAAATAGTGAATGAATGGGAAAAGACAGGAATGATTTTGACCAAGGTCCTCCTGGTTAGTCACAGAAAATGAGCTGAAAGAGCTTGTCTCAATCTATGGAAGACAGAAGGGATTTAACCTTACATCTTGTAGGTTTCCAGAAGCGCAGGAAGATAAAGTACCTCTGGACAGCCCCAGGTAATCATTCTGTGAGTCTGACCTTCTCTTGGATTTTTCTCTAAAAGGATGAATCCGGATGAAGAAGTGGTAACTCTGTAACAAATGAAATCTCTATTAGAAGAGTTCAGATGCTCTCAAAAGGACACAGTTGCATATCTTCTGTTCTTCTCTTTCCCTCCACTCTTCGAACCTAACTTCTGCAATGATGAATAATGAAGTGATGAATAAATACAATGTAAGGAAAGGAGAAAGGATGGAATAAGGTGATTCAAAATGTTCATCTATGACAGACTTCTTTTAGGAAATTTCCTTCCACATGTCTGAATTCACATTGGGTCTGACACTGGTTTTGCCACATTGAAAGTCTTTACACACCAAAATAATTAAATAGTTTATCTGGATAAATCTTTATCCTAAACTATTATTAGACTGTATATTTCCTCTCTTAGACCAAGCCCATATTTTATTTTTAGAGAATAATTTTAGCCATTAGGAAGAATGTCAATTCCATTTAATGAGCATTTTTAATCAAGAGCAATATGTTATTATGGCAGCAGGATCTTAATTTTTAGCCAAGAAGCCCGGATTGCTTAGAGGAAGAGATTCGGCTGGAAAGTCTTCATGTTTTTAAAATCTAAGCATTATGTGCTTCAGTATATGCAACAACTGATCAATTTTCTTTTTCCCTTCCATCCTCCCTTCCCTCACTCCCTCTTCCTCCCTTTCCCTCTTTTCTTTGGCATTTTTGCCTTCCTCACTTCTTTTCACAGGATGGAGCTCAGTAATTCCCTTTTCTCATCTTACAGAATCACTGAGATACATAATACTTCAAAATACAAGAATGGGCAAGTACAACACTTGTAAAATCTCTGTAGGCTGATTTTATTTCAAACTAAAGTCAAGTGCATTAATCTACATCCTGGTTTTAGAGACATGCAAAAATAAGAGAAGTGTTCTTGTCTCCTGTTTCCTTCCCTTCTCTCCAGAGCATGAAATTATTGTGAAATGTTGCATAAACTGGAGAGAAAATTTCCATCAAGTGCAGTATAGCTAAATACAGAGGTAACTCAAGTTTATGCTGCACCAGAAATACACAGTTAAATTCATCGAACTCTGGCCAAAACTAAAAAATTGAAGAATGCATATAATGCCAAGACATATCTTAATATGAAATCTTAATTCATATTTCCTTTTCTTGTAGTTCTGGGCACTATCTAAATGTATGCAGGCATTGACTTTTCCAGACAAAAAAACAGTTCCTCTCTCCCTCATTCCTAAGAGTCTCATAAGTGTAATAGCTTAAACAAACAGAAAGGAAATGTTCAAGAACCTATGGCTTTCCAACAGTTTGAGCTAACTGTCTACAGAAAAATAAAAACCAATATGGTGGTAGTGGTAAACAAAAACTTTTTCATACCAGAGCTTTCCAATAGCTCTTCACATGAAAGAAAAAAAAGATTTACATATTGTTAATGTGACCCTTAATAAGCTGGATACCTCCAAGTCTAAGAAAAACTAGTCATGCATAGTTAGTTCCTGAAAATTTAGTTTGTCTGTATCTTATATCTCCTATGGAAACTTGTAATCCCATATAAACCTTGTGTACTGGGAACTAATCACGAAATCGTAGAATGGTTAGGGTTGAAAGGGACTTTAAAGATCTTTTAGCTCCCCTGCCATGGACAGGGAATCTTCCACTCGACCTCTTACTCAGAGGCCCATTTTGGGTGGTCTTGAACACCTCCAGCTATGGGGACGAAACAAACTCTCTCAGCAGCCTGTTTCAGTGTCTCACCACCCTCACAGTAAAGAATGTCTTCCTAATATTTAATTTAAACCAGCCCTCCTTCAGTTCAAGGCCATTTTTCCTAGTCCTATCACCACATGTGTTTATGAAAAGTCCCTCTCCAGCTTTCTTGTAGCCCTCTTTAGGTGCCGGAGGGCTGCTGTAGGGTTTCTGCAGAGCCTTATCTTCTCCAGGCTGAGCAGTCCCAACTCTCTCAGCCTGCCTTCATAGGGGAGGTGCTCCAGCCCTGTGATCTATTGGACTCATTCCCGTAGATTGATGACTTTCTTGTGTTGAGGGTCCCACACCTGGACACAGTACTCCAGGTATGGTCTCACCAGAGCCAAGTAGAGGCCTGGAATCACCTCCCTTGTGCTGCTGGTCATAACTCTCTTGAGGCAGCCCAGGAAGTCGTTGTCCTTCTGGGCTGCAAGTGCACATTGCTGAATGATACTGAACTTTTTTTCATAATGGCTTTCTCCTGAGAGCTCATCTGAATCCATTCTCCTCCCAGCCTGTACTGGGCTTGGGATTGCCCTGGCCCAGGTGTAGGACCTTACACTTGGCCTTGTTGAACTTCACGAGATTTGCAGACACCTCTCAAGCCTGTCAAAGTCCCTCTAGATCCCTTCCCTCCTGCATGTCAACCACAGCTTGGTGTCATCGGCAAATTTGCTGAGGGTGCACTTAGTCCCACTGTCCATGTCACCAACAAAAATGTTAAAGAGTGCTGGATCTAATAGTGACCCCTGAAGAATACCACCCCTCACTGCTTTCCACTTAGGCACTGAGCTGTTTTGAGTGTCACCATCCAAGCTAATTTTTATTCACCACGTGGTCTATCCATCAAATCCATGTCTTCAATTTTAGAGACTAGGATGTTGTATGGGACAAATGCACACAATATTTTTGTCTTCATCTTAATCTCTTCTTATTTGCCATTTTTTGCTTATTACTGTTATTGCTTCCACAGCTTGCTTCATTTCCTACTAGGCCTGGGAATGGGACAGCTGTGATTCTGAGATTTGTTGATGAATCCATTTACGTCCTGATCTTTGTGAAGCAATCAACCAATATAATTAGAAATCTTTCTTCATTCAGTTGTCTGAATGCACTGTCCTTCACCTAGCAGTTATTTCTCACTCTTAAACTCATGCCTCTGACAATAGAATTTTGTATCATTTATTTTTTCAGTCTGTGATGTATTATGTTTCTTAAAACATATTTTTTCTGATTTTTATATACTATTTAGAACAAAATTCAACAGCACAAACAAAATCATTAATGGTATAAGTATTAGCAGTTCCAAGAATTTTACTACAAGTATCTTGATACTTACATTGACCTGAAGTATGAAATTCCTCATATTCACAATTGTAATTTCTAAGTACTTGTGTGTAAGCATATGCAAAAAAAATTACTACAGATAAGTATATTGCATATCTATAATGTGATTAAATGGAAATTTCTATCAGTATAACATATGAGAACTTTTAAAAAACATATATTCACTTTCACGTTAAAGAAACTGGCACATACTGAGATTTTTTCTTAAATTTAATATAGTTAAGAATAGATTTCCATATTGAACACTACACTAAAGACTTCTAATACATTTTTACAAAGTATGATATTTTATAAAGACAACTCAATGAGAAACAGAGTTGGAAGAGAGAAAATCAATGAATTAATAATGTTGAAAGGTATATATAAAATCAATTATTACAATTTTTTAGCTATTAAAAGCACCCTCAGGAAATGCATATGGACATCTGTCTAAAAGTGCCAAGAATCTTTTCTTTGTGAGATCTGCGCATGAAAAATAGCTAGATATTGGTGAGGCTACCAAAGAAACAACTATAAAAAGGTACAACATGGAAACACAAGATGAACTTTTATCAAAGTTATTTGGTCTCAAGAAAACACAGCATCATCATTTATTTTTCTTATTTGGCTTTATTGATGACCTGTTTATGAACAATAACAGCAACAGAAGCCATTTGCATCTTATTTTCATATTATTTACTACTAAAATAACGCACACCATCTATTTATCATGCAACTCGTGTTCTTAAGGACTGGTAATTTTCATCCTGCCATGTACCATATAAATGTGTGCTTTACCTAATAAAATAGAAAAATATTGTGTACACCATACATAAAAGGAGTAAATTTACATTTTCTTCCATCTCTCTCTGATAAATTATGTAACTATCTTTACCCCATTTACAATATAAAGTAAATTTCATATGGAAGCTATTTCAAAAACAATATTAAATATCAAAAGCCAAGAGAAAAATGAAATTCTGATCTAGAAAATGTCTTAGTATGTAGTCCCTCTAACTTTCTTCCCCAAGGTAATTTAGTAGATATTTTACAATTGCCTTCTAATCAAGGGGTCAGAGATAAGCAAACATTTTCCCAGGGATATGGCAGACAACAAAAGCAGCATGACTATTAGCAGGTTATCAACAGGGGGAAGATATGGATGTGCATGATGGGTCCTGAATTATATTCTGTGAATGAGTCTGAATTTTCTACCATGTACTGGTTTCTCTACCCTGTTCTCATGAGACGTCACCTGAACTCCTGGCCCCAGTGTAGAAAAGACAAGGATTCTTTGGAGTGTGTCCAGCCCATGAAAACAATCAGAGTTCTAAGACAAGTCTCCTGTGAAGAAAGGCTGAGAGGGCTGAGGGTTGTTCATCCTGTAGAAAAGAGGGCTATGGGGAGATATTACTGAGGATTTTTTATACTTAAAGGGAGCTTGTAAGAAAGATGAAGACTTTTTTACCAAGGCTTGTATTGCTAGAACAAGGGGCAATAATTTTAAACTGAAAGTACTTTACTTAGGAATATAAGGAAGATTTTTTTTTGTTGTGTGAAGGTGGTGATACACTGGAAGATGTTGTCCAGAGAAGTTCTGGATGCGTCATCACTGGAAAACTGCAAGGCTGGTTTGGATGGGTCTTTGAGCAACCTGGTCTTGAGGGAGGTGTCCCTGCCCATGGCAGGTGATCTTTCAAGGTCCCTTCCAACCCAAACCAGTTCATGATTCAATGATTCTAAAGTAGGTATTACTGAAAGAACTTTTTATATTCCATTCCTCTTAGACAAATATATAAAGTTAAGTAAATCACTGAATTATCTTCTTTTTAGTTGGAGAAACTGCCATAATGAATCTCAGCATATCTAGATATCAAGACTTATTCCAAATGCAGTTTTAATTTTAACTCCATGGCTTAAGTCTATGTTTAAATGATGTAAAATAGATACTCTGATATATTCTGGTATCTAATGTGAGATGTCTCATTTGTTTTGGACAGATTGTTCATATAAATTCAGATTTATGTATATATGCACACAGAAAAAAAAATCATAAAATAAAAAGCATAACTCATTTGTTATCAACATTTTTCTGATAGATCAGCTGCTTGTTTTCATTCTTTTATCGCTGTAGAGGCTAGATCAAGTGTTTTAATTACACATTTCAGATTTACTTGTCACGATGAAAATCCAATATTTTTATAACATTTATTATAATTCCATATAGAGAAAAAATTTGCATTAGTTTATACTGACATACCATGCCTCAAACTGAAATTACCAGGAAAATAGTTAGAACTTTTGTAACTATTTTTCCTGCAGTCAGTGAGAAGACTGTCGATATCAATTTCCACAGGAGAAAAAAATGCTTCTGTTACATATAAGTCATCTGATCAAAATTTGAGAGAAGATGAAATGATCAAAAAAGAGGAAAGTTGACTAATCTATTTTATGACTCTTTGACAGTGAGATGACCATGTATTTTTTTTAATACTTTTCCTTTTTATTTCAGTTTTCGTAAATAAGTATGATTAGCGGGAAGATGTATTCTGTTTTTTTATTTTTAAAAATGTGTCTACATATGTGAAAAATAAAAATAGCCATGTTATTTTAAGACTGATTTTTTACCAAATGAGGAACATATCAGTGTGTGCTCATCTGTGTGCATGTTCATGGTTGCACACAGACATCTAAATGGCAAATAGTGTACATATACATGCAGTGAAATTTTTTAGAAAGATTTATGCTTTGTCCTATTGTACTCCAGCAATTTTGTGGGAATGTTGTTCTCACTGGGAGTCAGCAATTGTCTCACTTATCTGTTAGATACTGAAAGAAACTGTTGCCTTCCTTTGTCTTATGCTTGACATCCCTGGTGCAAAAATGGATTAGAAAACAAATTATTTTCCCTATTATACTCTAATTCAACCTGTTTCACAGGATGTCTTCTAAAATTTCTTCCAGAAATTTTAAGAAATATCTGAAGAAAAATTGCAAAGTCTTATTTGGGTTTAATTAATGATGAACAGTGGGAGAAGAACAGTAATTTTAGACTTTTTATGGTTTACTGGATTTTTTTAAATACAAAGGGCAGTCAAAAGCCACAAATAAGGCTAATTAAACTTTCAGAAACTGCCATTCTTAAATAAATAGCATTCTGCATTAGACCTATCAGTGGAAGGTAGAGTCTTTTTTATTTGTTTGGCTGGCTGCTATTGTTGGGCTTGGCTTCGTGTTTCTTTTTTTTCCACATACGCGCAAATATTGACTGCTTTCAAATATTTATGAGAAGTTGAGCTCAAGGTTACTGAGGAGCCTACAAATATCTATATATAAGCCTACTAAGATATTTGTATGAAAGCTGAGGCAGAGAAATTTTCCATTTCAGTTTTAAATCTGTGAGTTTGGATCTGTTAGTATCTCTATAGATACTTTTGCTGTTACTTTTTTTTTTTTTTCTGAAAGTTGGAGTTGAGTTCTGCTAAATTGACATTTTTCTGAATGGATCATGGAAAATGCAAAATTTTTCTGCACTTCAAGAAATGAAGAGGGGTTAGAATACATCAGGCATGATTGCACTTTTCTCAGCTTAAAGTATTTGCTAGTTTTAACCATTACAATGTTTAAAAGCAGCTTCAAAAGAAAATTTACTATCTTGAGTGAGACACTAGCTTTTTTTCTAAGGAAAAAGCACTCTTCATATAATATTGACCTGTTAATCTATGAATATAGCTGACTTATTTTTCCCTTTTCAATGTTAATTTTAACTTGCTTGTTTTATAATCTCTTTTATTAAAGTGTACTGTGAATTTTCAAATACATGGTTAGTAGTTAAGCACCTAAGTAGCATCAAAAAACAAAGCTCGGTATGTGGTTGGTTGCTACCTTTCAATGGTACCCCTAAATTTTGATTCTCTTCTCATGTATGTTTTTCACAGTGATCTTCCCACATTCTTAAAAAGCTTTTAGAGCACCTAGCAAACAGAGTCTCAGACACACAGTGTTTATCCTCCTTTTTTGTTTTTATTTTTACTGGATCATTTCAGATGCTTTCACCTCTTTACTTATTAAAAACAGCACCAGACAGGGTTGTCATAACTTCTCCACTAAACCAGTCCTCCTCCTTTTGTCTCATTTCCACAGGAAAGTAAAAGGCTTTATTCTAGGAGCATTCATGATGAACATTTTTGCTCATCTTCTTTTAATACTTACTCTTTGCAACTTCATTTTTATTAAATTAGAAGTGTTTATCTTTCTTGGGTGAACTTTTTTAGAGCAGAAAGTTTTGCTAAAAAGAGAGCTGTGATAGTGTTTTTGCTGGAGATGGTCTAGTTCCATTAAACCACCATAGAGCTGTACCAGATTTGCATGATGTTCACTGAGTGATTATCTTGATGCCCTTACACAGTTTAGCCTACAGTGACTGTCAAGAATTTGTTAATGCACAGTCAAACAAATCAGGTGTCCACAAGAACTGAGCAGGAAGCTGCATAATTAAGCAAAATCAGAAAAATTATGTTTCATTCATCTGGCATTTCTGAGTGTTCTACAGCTGATACATGAACAAACTTCTACTGTAAAGCAAAAGAGAGCAAAAATATACTTTTTGAATATTTCAGTACTGTAGTGAATTTGGGTACATTTGTAGTGATATCAGGTTTTAAATTCTTGTAAGCTGATGTTGCCTGACACAAGAACTTCTCATCTACCACTGTTAAATTCTGGAGCCCTTGGTAGCAATCCAATGCTTCTATAACTTCTGTGTTTATCGAAGCAGCATAATTTTGGACAGTTTGCATACCTGAAAGGTAATTTTGTCATAATTATCATAATTCCTATAATTCCAGTCTCTTCCTTGCAGAGTAGCATTCCTTGCCTAAATTCACTATCTCTGAGAGATGTTTCTTACCAGTATTTCATGTAAAATTCAGCTGGTTACTTTTAGTCATACGAGCTGTAAATCATAAAACCATTTTCAGTTTTTACAACTGTTTTTAGGAAATGTAAATGACAGTCACAAGAATGCAAACTTGGCCCAATCTTTTTTCCCACAACAACGCTAGAATTATTTTTTTTCCTTTCATTGCTGCAGGCCATAAATACTGAAAATCCTAATTAAAATACAAAGTTTGACTCTGTTCTCTTCAGGGATTACAGAAACTAAGTGAAAGGAATGTGAATTAAAAAATTATACTGTTCCCAACAAAGACACCCTCAGAGTTTTAAATTGTTTAACTTTTCTTTGCTCTGGGATCATGTACCTTGTAAGGGAAATAGTTACTGTGGAAAAACTAATGAATGTAGACATCATTCAAACCAGTTTCACACATACATGAAGTGTCAATATGAATAGAATTTCAGACAAAAACATCTAAGCAATTATGCAAGGGGGAAAGAATTATACTTGCTAGATACAAAGACAGCTTTGTTGTCTCTGACTTCATAGAAATAAGTGTACTTGTGTTTGTGTGTGTATGTTAAGTTTGCCTTACAGCAGTAGTAAGCTTCACCACTTGAGCAAACCAGGCAAGAAAACTGACACATTTTCAAGAGCTGATGTCAAGAGTTGCAGGCCAAGGTCAGGCTGAACACAATACCTTCTCCCTGTACAAAGCAATTTTTTTGACTGTTGCCTCTCTTCTTTAGCTTTTTTTTTTTTTTTTCCTTAGAGGTTGCACACTCAAGTTGAAAAGGGCAAAAAAGTAGCTCGATTTGCCAGAATCTTGCCTGGCTGCAGCCTCCCTGTAGATAAGAAAACAAAAAAAAAAACCCAATCTAACATTGTGGCTGGGTTATTCCTACGAGAGATATATAAAGGATAGCCAGTTTGTTTCATTTTTGCTTTGTGTGTTCAACTGTATTAAAAATCAATGTTAACAAGAATGCTGGATACAGACTATTAACCGGATTCTATGTCTATTATTGCATCAAAATCAATTAAACCCCAAATGACTGAGGTTTTCCAAGTGGACAGTGATTTTCCATGGTATATGCTTTGGCTGATCTTATAGTATTTCATAAATTACCTTACAGGATTGTAGCAGAATTTACTTGGGCTTTTTTAAGGCTATCAAAATAATCAGACAAAGAATAGAATAGAATAGAATAGAATAGAATAGAATAGAATAGAATAGAATAGAATAGAATAGAATATTTAAGTTGGAAATAATCTAAAATTATCATCTTGTCCAATGGCCTCATTATTTCAGGGCTGCTCAAAAATTAAAGCATGTCATTAAGGTCATTTTCCAAATGCCTCTTAATGACTGATGGCCTTGTGGCATTAACCACCTCTCCAGCAAACTGTTCCAGTGTTTAACCACCATGTCAGTGCCAAGAAATGTTACTTCCTTGTGAGGAGAAGAGGAGGGGCTGGCACTGATCTCTTCTCTGTCATGAACAGTGACAGGAGGGAATGGACTGAAGTTGTGTCAGGGAGGTTTTGGTTTGATATTAGGAAAAGTTCTTCACCCAGAGGGTGGTTGGGCACTGGAACAGGCTCCTCAGGGAAGTGGTCACAGCACCAAGCCTGACAGAGTTCAAGAAGTGTTCGGACAACACACTGAGACACATGGTGTGACAATTGTGGCTGTCCTGTGTGGGCCAGGACTTGGATTTCAATGATCTTGTGGGTCCCTTCCAACTCAGAATATTCCACGATTCTGTGATATGTTTTGTTTTGGGTTTTGGTTGTTTTGTTTTTTTTTTTTCCCATAGGCTATACAAGCTTTCCACATTTTTTCTTCATTTACAGTTCTTCTAACAATTCTTAGTATCCTGGTTGCTCTCCTCTGGTATGCTTCTACAGGACCGTGTTAACATGGAACTGGGAGTTTCACAGGCTATAATGTGCATATATTTGTATCTTTCCATTTCACATATGAGGAATGTACAGACAGAAAATTCAGGGTTCAAATTTACAAACAGACATAGTTGTGACATGATTCAGAATCACTATGCATTTCTTGTCCTCTGCTTTAGGCATCCTACTTTCAAAATGGAATTCACAGCCACTTAAATGCCTAGTGTGAAACGGATCTGTGCTAAGCACTAACTTTTTGCTTTTAACTTTTATATTTGCCTATTTATATTAGACTTTCACAAGAGTCATTATCCAATCAAGAATCTAATTTATGCAAATAAATGAGCCTGACTCACAATCCATCAGCTCCAAAATAAAGTATGCAAGACATATAATATACTCCACTTTAAAGTGCTAGGAGCAAAAGTGATCAACAAAATAATTACGACATATCTGATGTGTACTTGCAAAAAAAGTCTTTAAGTCACTGATCTATGACTGATAAGAGGAAAAAGTAGAATTGGTGAATGATAAGCCCTGGTCCTTAAATGAAACAGTTCAAATGAAATAAAATGTAGTGAAAAGAAAAATAAAATAAACCATTTAAATTTAGGTTAGAAGTAAACCTACATAAATTTCAAGATATTTTTGGTGCTAAGTTTGCTAATATATATATTTTTAAGCAGAAATCCAGATCATAAAGTAAGTTAAATATTCAGACGACGACACTGCTTTCAGTTTTGAGAAAGTTATGAGGCACTTCAGAATGGGCAAACTGCTGTACAGAAATGCAAACTACTGTACAATTTAAGGAACAATTTGAACTTGCACAAACTGGTGGATTCTAAATTAACTGTAGCCATCCTAGAAAAAGTAAAATAACAAATAACGATAATTTTGAAAACCTCAGGGAAAACATCTGTTGAACACCCACTGGCTCTCAGTAAAACAAAAGCAAGTGGTAGAATATCACAAAATTACTAAATTAAAATACTGAAAATATTGTGTCAGAGGAATAACTTCTCTTTGATATAAGAAAAACAAGTATAAATTCAACAAAAGAAGAAAAAAAGCATAATTTTACTGTATTATTGTAAGGAGATATTAAATGTAACAGAACACTGAAACCAGATGAACAGCTGATCAAAATTGCTGTAGTGTCTTTGATATTGTTAGTACTGTGCAGTTTACAGCAGCTGAAAAGCTGGCTACTAAGTTTAAAGAAGAGATGAATACCAGATGACTGACTGAGAAGTGTAAAATAACAAACAGTTTAAAAGCAATTATATGTTCTTGTTTTTCCCTTTAGTTACAAGAATAAAGGACCAAACACTTCAATAAAAAGAAAGATATAAAAGTAGTTGCAGTGAAAAAAAAAAAATCCCACATATGGAGTAGGAGTTGGACTAAAAGCATTATATTAGAATTGGTACTACAAAGCAGTGAGGCATGCATTTTATTCTCTAATGCTTACCCCATACATACATGTTTTCAGTTCAGCTTCTGTGACGATTTTCATTCCTCTTGATTTGAAATCTCTTTTCATTCTCATTTTTTTCCTCATACCTTTCTTAGCATGGCCTGCCCTAAAATACATTTTTTGCATCAACATTAAAATAGATTACTACTAAAATAACCAAAAAGAAAATTCCCTGTTAGTCCTAAAATAAATGAACAAACAGGCAGAAGACCCAAACAGATTTCAGACAACAGTAAGGCAGGCAGAACTACTTAAATGAAGTAATGGAAAATCTCATCTGGGCTACAGCCAGAAAACAACTCAGGAGTGTGTGATTTCTTGCAATACTATGTGTATGTCAATTTATTCCTCTGCTCTTAATTTTAAAATAAAATTGATAACACTTTTTTCATCTACAAAAAAAAATAAAAATTGTGAGGTACATTTCTAGTGTGAGTATGTCTTATCTTTTGTTTCCTTTAGAGACAAAATTATCAAGTGAAATTATTTAAATGAGCATAGTTTTTCATTATTTGTTGAACTGGCCCTTGTAATATAAGAGCCAAGTCAGTCAGTCAGAGATGGATCAATTAGGAATTCCATTCAGTACTACATATCTAATTCTGATAGATGGCATATTCCTCTGGAGGTCCAAACATTATCTGCTTCTCTGTGCTCACTAGAGAGGCACACCTATAGGATGTAAAGTTCAGTAAATGTCCAAACAGTACATGAAAACACATTATTCAAAGGAACAGGGCATAAATCTACAGAAAACAAATTATCACTTGTTTTTAAAAACAAGCAATTCTTTAAAACATTTTTGTACCTTTCTGTACCTATGATTCTCTCATATTTATTGTTGAGAGAACTATTTCATTCATCTATAAATATTTTGCCACGCTCTTACACAAGGCTGTTGTTTTCATTATTGTTGTTGCCTATTTATTAAAAAAAAATTCCTAAACAAAATCTGATTGCTATATAAGGCCAAAATTTTCTTCTCTAGTAATTACTAAAGGAAAAATCACTTTAAGATTATATTTCTGCATTATGACTATACCAATCTATTGTAATGATTACATAGTAGGAATTTTTCCAATGTTACTGCATTTGGAAATGCAAGGAGATCCAGCAGAGTTTTACAAGGTTAATATCAGTGCCTCTGGTCCATTTTCGTGTCTGAAAAGTTGCAAGTTATTTAATTGAAGCAAGACGGTGCTACTTTGGAAATACACGGTTCAAATATATTTAGGACTGGGTTTGGTATTTTGTTTCTTTTATTCTTTCTTTTTTTTTTTTCCTTTTTTTTCTTTTCTTTTTTAAAAATTATATTGGGGAACATACTTCAGTGAAAACCAGTAAAACATCTTAAGATTTGCTCATGGTCAAATTTATCTTACTCTATGAAGGACAGAAATCAACACTTCATGTAGCAATCTTGAAATCTTTGTTAAGAGAGTTCTTCTTTATTGGAACAAACAATTTGATCATTGTAAGATGCTGAAATTAAAATTCTGTATTACCTCTTTTTACTAAATAGCAGAAGATAAATGGAGCTGAAATCAGACATTGACAAATTCTTCCTGCATGAAATGTTTTCACAACAGATGGTCTCAAAATATGTAACATACACAAAATAAATATCCTAGTAGCCATTTTTATAATAAAAAAAAGTTGAGTAAAGAAAAAATAGACACATTGTAATTATGGACCTTAGTTGCCTGAGCAGCTGGAATGGAAAATCCTTTGAATGTAAGCAGAACAAAGGAGAGAAATGTTAATGATCTATACCTATGTAAATTACATGACATAAATTAATTGCATATTTTGAAAGGTCCCTTTCAACTACTACTTTTTTTTCCTTTAGTATAACTGAAATGACTAAAGAAGACTAAAATGTCTTCCATTTAAAACCCTATTTTTCTTTTTTTCAATTCATTTTTTACACAGGGCTTTTTCCCTCCATCACATAACAACCCTATCCATTTGCTAAGATTGTTAAAAAAAAAGTGTAGCACTTACAGACTCAGATTTTTCAGCTGTCTTAACTATTTAATGAGTGTTTTGTTTCCATTTTGAAGAAAAGGGGTGAGGCTCAAAGCTTTGAAGAAGAGATCACATAACCTGTAATGAGGTTTCTCAGTGTTTCAGAAGGAGGGAGGATAAAGACACCTTCAACATTCCTATGGTTTGGAGTAGTTCCACTGTTGGCATCACATTTGTGGACATTTACAAATATTCGTTTACTCTCTGCAGAGTGGAACTGTTTATGTATCAGCCACTCTCACTATGGTATAAATGGCTGCATTTCTTTAGTAGCTCACCTAAAACCAACTGTTTAAATTTTAGGTTTCAAGTTTAAGCAAGATACCTGGGCTGTCTCCAGTCAATGAAGCCAAAAGGAGAAGCCTTTCAAGGCAAGTATTTAATGCACTGGGACTCAAATTCTTAACCCACCTTCCCCTCTCAATCTCTCCCTCTCCTTCACCCCACTCCATGACCTCAGAGATAGCTTCATTAGACTCCAAATTCCTGGTATTAACTACCCTTGTCTCCTCATATCCAAGATGTCCTTCTTAAACACCTGGAATGATCAAAAATCTAAGTTTTCTTCTTAGAGCAGAGTCAGTTTCTTATTATGAATTATTGGTGCGCTCTTTATAAGACTTAACGAGAGGTGTGGTTGATCTCCTAGACCTATTAGCGTGTGGTATGTGGTTATTCCAACCACCTCATTACTCATTGTATTTTATGTATTGATGTACCATATTGGGCTCAGTGATAATTTGTGGTAAGCTGTTAAATATGGAGATCTTTAGATGTTTCTATAGTTAATATTTACTTTGATATAAAATTGCTAAACAATTATTATAAACTAGAAAGTCAATGTATTAATAAGAAAGACTAACCAAAAATCAGAACACAAGTCTGAATTTCAGGCCAAAATTCTATGATTGTTGAAAAAAAAGATACCCATCTTGCAGCATTTGTACTACACAACAATTTGGTCAAGACAACAGAAGTATTCTAAAGCTATGATAAGGAACATATAATACAAGAAATCCTCCATGTGCCATAGTGCCATGTTAGTTTTGTCTAAATTAAGGCAGAACAGTATCTTCCACTTAAAGCTAAATAGAAAATGCACTTATTTAGAAGAAATAACTTGAAGGTTTCATTTTCATGCTGGAGTTATTTTATGATCTCAGTGTGAAAATAGAAGTCAGTGACTAAGGAAGTCAGTTGTGAAGAAGAGCATGCAGGGTGGCACAGGATGAAATGGAGTCATTTCCCAATAGAAACAAACAAGAACTATAACAAAGAAAATTCTGTGTAGCAACAATGAATGCCTTGAAAATGAAGCATTGTCTCAATAACATGCATCATTATGTGTTGTCATTTCTATTATTCCATTTTCCTAAAAATTAAATTGCTTTTAATTTTACACATACAAAAAGAAAGGCAAAAGAAATCCCAACTAACCACCACCACCAAGAAAAATAAAACAACACAACCCACTTTTCACACTTTATTACAACAAAAATAGGAAACTGTTTAGAATAACCCATGGGAAGAAGATTCAAAATAAGGTCTGAAAAAGTATCATTCTTGGAATTTCTTATGGCTTCAAGAGTTGTAACAAACTCTGCATCATTCTGCCTCCATCTGTAGGAAAGTTTCATTATTTCTCTCACCTAAGATGACTTGTTGTCTACATGCTCCTTCCTGTTTCCAAGAATCAGTTCTCTTGTTTAGCTGCAATCTGTCACTGTGTGTCCTGAGGCTTGCTGCCCCATCCCATGCCTTGATGCTTCACCAAAGAATCCTACACATGAGCTGTGACAGAGAATATGCCATTAATCCCTCTGTCTTGGATTAGAGACAAATATCCTAGGTGGAAAGCACTCCGAGCAGGTGCCTCCCCCACAGCAGAGGTTTCTGGCACCCCTCCCCCCACAACACAGAATATCTCAGCCTAAAGTGGAAAGAACTGTTTAATTAACAGACCACACAGTGGAAAGGGAAAAGGGGAAAAGGGGTCAGAAAAATTGAACAAACAGCTGATGAACTTAGTGTCCTTTTCCTCAGGCATAGCTTCCCCTTTCCGGGGGGGGCCCCGAAGGGGCTAGGTGAAGTTCCTCCGGTGGCTCCCTGGATGATTCTCGTCCGCTGTCCCCCGGGGCTCCTCAGGTTCTTGGATGAGAAAGCAAGCCGAAGAAAAGGGTCCAAAACGATGAAAAACAATCCCAGGGAGGGAAAAAAACCAACCCAAGCAGCAGCCACACCAGTAGCACCAGCCACCAGCAGCAGCAACTGACTGAGGGAAAAAAAAACCAGTGTCCCTTCCTTCTCACTCCCCCATAGGAGAGCTGGGGAAAGTTTCAAAACATCCCGCGCTGGCGGCAGAGCTCCCAGCTGCAGGACACAGTTAAAGCTACAGGACCATATTTCTGGTCAAGTATACAAACGATAGGGAATACAAGATATCATTATGCCACCCCAGGACACCCTCCATTCAGAAAGTTAGAGCAAATGTGTTTGCAACAGCCAGGAAAATACAAATAGTCAAGTTTCCTCTTACCTTTTAAGCCATTCCACCTAAAAAAAAAGCATAACATTCGGTAATATGCTTTAAATAATAAATAAACAAAATAAACATCAAAGAAGTTGATATGTTACCTGATACTGAGGAGGTACCATTCTATTTTGTAGACCATGCTTGTCGTATTCTGACCCTTAATCTTTCTGTTGGTCAGAGTACCCCTTAGGCATCACTACACCTCAACACTATGATGAAAAAACATCTGATGGCTTTGCAGAGAAATCTTTAGCCCGCTATTTCTTTAGCAGCCAAAACCACAAAGTGTACCTTTGCAAGCATCAGACTGTAGAGATGATATCTTGAACTGGGAAGTGTGCTGTAAGTCTCGCAAACTATTAGCTATTACCATAACAAAAAGCACAGACAGCATGTATTGTCAACTCTTTTGGAAGAGCAGCAAACAGTGACGATCGCAACTTTAGAAAAAGTCATTGTTTATTTCCCTTTATAGATGTATATTAGATTCATTTGTGCAAACTACATGAATGTGCCCCTTTAGGACAAATAAAGAATAAATCGTAGTCTGAATAATAAAATCTAATAGCTGACATATTTGGAAAAATTATATTCAGATGTCCCAATAGAGAGCAAATGCAATGAAACTTATTTTTAACAGGTTTCAAAGCATAAATTTAAAAGCATTTGCTTTATTTTTGATTTTTTTTTTTATTGTGATGTTCTTCTCACTGTACCAAGATTTAAATTTATATTGTTAGTTTACTGTTTTAAATGACAGTGATGTGGGAATTTTACATGTATATATGCAATATAGAACTGTTATCTTCTGAAAAGCAACATAACAAATGGAAAAACAAAACTCCCTTGGTGAATTAATAAATATATGTAGATATTCATCCATTATTTGGATCATGGATTTTCCAGAACTGCTTTATTAAGACAGAGTTAGGGTCTAGTCTACTTCATCTAGACATCTAACTTTTTTCTGTTTTCATATGCCTAGTACACTGGTCCCTCTAAATAGGTTAAGTTCTACAGTAAGTGGAAAGTGATTTTTAAAGACTTCCAGAAGAAAACTGTTTCAGTTCAACATGGGGGCCTTTCCTATTGACTATGAAGTCTTCATCAAATGGCAGGACTTTCTGGAGCTGATGGATCCTGTTGCTGACAGTAAAATGTTCTGCGTTTTCCAGCCCGACTGTGCGTTAGAATGAATAATGCACCACTGAAGTTCTATTGTCTGCATTCACAGATAATCCAGTAGACATGGTCACTAGAACCGTGGTCTTGGGGAGACAAATGAGTGAATGGCCCCTCTGACCCCTGGCCTGGAATTATCATTATAAATAAATAATAATAGTTTGACATAGAATGATTGGCCAAATTACAGAATCCAGGGTTTTGGGGGGGGGATTTTATGGCATAGGATAAAAGCTTTGATATCATGTCTTCTTGTGGATTGCTTCCCAAACAAACAATATTAGAAGAAAAAATACATATTATCGTACTTCTACTAAGTGCTGTGCAAACACTCCAGGTGTAAGTCTTAAGTATCAAACTCTAGCTTAAATGGAAAAGAGCCAATAACATCCAAAACAAGAATGATGGGAATACTGTCCAGGAGTCTATTTCAAATATGGAGCTGTGACACATGTAGATAAGTTTAAAATAAATCATGAAAACAAAGCACAGAAGAACACATTCTACTATATGATTTGCTTAACATTATTCTTTTAATTGAAGTTCAAGAATCTTCTCTTATAAATGTGTGATAAATTGCAAGTAGCAGATGCTGAAAATTAATCTATTCCCTTATGTCTTTCTGGTATCTCTATAATAAGAGTTATTATCATGTTGCTATTGTTACTTTAGAAAAGACTGGTAATTTTGGTAACAGTGAGTAGATTTTAACAGCCTTTCTGGCTTTGCTGCACAGAAAGGGATCCAAAAGAAACTGAAGCCAGCAGTGAGGCTTTATGCTCTCCTGCCATACTGAGTCACTAACTTTTTATGTTTTACTTTAGCCATTACCAGTGTCTTTTTAAAAACCTATCATTTGTTTGTTTCTTCCAGGAAAATGTTTTAAGAATAATATTCAGTATGCATGACTGAGTTATCTGGCTTTGCGTGGAGTTTTAGATAATCACGTCCTTTGGGCCACACAGCATGGAGGGGCTCAAGTTCACAGTGTTTAGGAATAAGCTCTGTTGGATCAGACTTTCTGCATCCACGCTATAAACCATTTGGGCTGCAGCTGCTCTGACTCTATATAGTATCCCTGAATCATCACTATTATTTTGTGCAGGTTTTTTTTTTCAGTCCAAGGAATGCAACATAATGTGGAGGTTGTATTACAGCTCATTGTTTTTTAATGGATGAAACAAGGGTCTGGCATCAAGATATAAGGAGGCTTCTGGAGATGCACAGATTGCTGGGATAAGCGTTGGTGGACTTGGAAGAACGAAAAATCCCACTGTTGCTTTTATCCCATTGTGAACAGATCTGAATTGAACCAACCAATGCCCAGATATTTTCTTGGAGAGCATGCTGTTAGCAATCCGAATCAGCCATGGAGCAAAGGAAAAGCTAACTGGTGTGAGGAAAGGATTTCAGGCTTGTGATTGCTCTTTGGCCCTTTTATTTACCACAGTAGTACTCAGACTCCTTCACTGTGTTAACATAATTCATGACAGAAAAGGCTGAAAAAAGGATTCTGTATTTTAAGAAATCCAGATACTGAAGGATTTCTTTTACTTATTTTTATGAACTGATACAACATCACAATGTTCACCCCATTTGTATGGAAAGAACAAACTGAAGTCTTAGACAGAAAGTGAAAAATACAAATAAGAACTTATGAAGTGGTATTTCACATTTATGCTTGTTGGCTTTCAAATTTTTTTCCAATTTTTTGTCTACAGATAGTTAAGTACATTAATTTTCAATTCTGAAAACCGTCAATAACTATTATCCTCATGTGATTACTCACCTCTGCTCTTTCTTGTGAATGCTACTGTAAATACTAATTTCAACCGTGATGCCTATATTCTTAGCAATGGCACTTCTTGAAAAGTGGTCCCATATATTAGTTTCTGAATAGCACTCAATAGCAAAGTTTCTATGTGTCTGCAGTTTATGAAGTGAGTGTCTAACTTTGCATATGCCTTGAAACTCAGTATTAAATTTTATAGTTTTCTTATTCTCCCTTAAAACCTATGCCCATATATTATGAATTTCACACTGGAGAGTGTTAATCATACCTGAAGCAGTGTATAACGAAATCTTCATTGTCTATCGCTGGTATATCTCTGTTTACCACAGACACAGCTGGAAAGATGGAAGAGAAGCCCATATTTTTGTGTTGGTTGTTTTTCCAACATGGTTTATTAGTGATATTGAAGGGATAAACTGGTGAATATTAAACAACAGTAAACAATTTTAGTTTTGATCTAGTCAAGAAGCCTATTTGAAAGTTTATAAATAATTTGTGCATTAAGCAATTTAAGGCTGAAATAACACAATAAAACAAAGCTAGATTACAGTTAGAACCTGAAGGATTATTTTTGACTGTTTACATTTATTTTGTGATCATAGAATAGGCTTGACTATATGGCTATATGGCTATGTCATATACATTGTTTCAGGGACTACTGGAGGCGATTCAAAAAGTAAAGTTCCTAGTCTTTTCTTATTTTAAAAAACAAATTTCCTAAGCAATAGGTAGTGATGATGATATTTCTCAAAGACACGCAGCACTGGAAAAAGCATATTGCATCCTTAGGAGAATGGAAATTATATAAATATGATCTTCATATGACAGATTGAAAGAGAACATACCCTGCCCTCAGACTATGGGGTTTTGTGGAGTAATTGTAAAGATACAAAAATGGTCTTGGACTAAAAGGCAAGAAAAGATTATTATCTGTCATGTTCATTTGGTGTTGTGGGCTAGATTAGGACTATGAAACAATGATTATCTGGAGAGTCCTACCTTTAGCAAAACCGTAGGCCCTCTGGTTTTTTAAACATTTTTTTCTTTTTTTCCCTGCAGAAAATGTGTTAATACTGATGTTGATCAGAATACTTACAACAAAGTTTTCATACTAGTCAATAAAATACCCTGTTCTGTTACTCATTCCTGGCTTCAGTTCTTCTACAGAATCTGTCAATAGTTGTGCCTGTCTTTGCTGAAAGATAGAGAAAGGAAAGTGGCAATGAATATATCTTTTCTTTTCATATTGTTGTCCCTTTGGTAATACACATGGAAAAAGGGTTAATGTCTAATAATTATTGCTAGCACACAGGCACACATTCTGTTGTTTGCTGCGCTTAATGACTTTCATTTTGGAATTTGACTTAAGGAATAGCTCCAAAATATGCAAAAGAAGATGTGACAATTTAGGCTGGTGAACTGAACATAACAAAATGTTTTTAGTAAATTGCGTTAAATACGTGTTCCTGCAGAGCTATTGATCAAAAGTAGTTCATAGTTTGATGAGTAGCTAAAGAGTACTTTCTGATTAACCTCAGACAGCTATGCCTGTCTTGTCACTTTGCTTCATATTACAGATTATTAATGAACTAGAAGTTAATTTTAATCAGTATTACAGATGCCCTAGGCCATCCACAATGTGAGATGATTTATGATTCTAATGTAATCAATAGGATAAATTGATGTGCAGATATTGCTTATGATTGCACACTAGAATAATTGTATTCAAAATCACATTTAGCTGATCTGTTTAGCACAAACAGAAATTCCACATACTTGTTTTTCTATGTAATTTTCAATGCCTTAGGGAAAAGTGAAGCAAATGGCAACTTACCATAGCTTTAGTTGGAGGTAATTTACTCATCCTTTCCCAGAAGTTTTCCATTTATTCACCTGTTTTTAAATGTGCCCAACAAATAAATATTTCCATGTGTTTAAAAATACTGACAATTGTTATCACTGCTAACAGTTGTCCTGGGTTTCAGTGCTAGGGACGCTGGAGCTCAGTGTGTACTATCAGATTCTAGGACATGATTTTTTTCCTGTTGGGCCTAGAATCACTTTCTCCTTGGTCATTCTTTTCATGACCTGAAAAGCTAGTTTGAACAAGTCTTTGAAGAAAATTAATTGCATGGATCCCTAAAAAACCCGTTAATATCTCTATGTTTGTTACTGGGTTGAGTGGGTTTTTGTAGTCTCTATTGCCAGAAGCTGCTAAAGAAAATATTCTTGCACAGTAAAAAGAAGATTAAAGACAGCTCAGCACCATAAATTGAACAAAATGCCAAAGCATTTTAAAGATAGCACATATATAACAGTTTACAATTAAAATATAGAAAATCCAAAATATACCCTGGGAAGTAAAAATTTGAATACACATAATTCTTGTTCTTAAAAAGATTAAATATTGCTGGGGCAAACCCTAATGCATTTTTTTCCTACTTTCTTCCCTACAGCAAGAATATTGCTGCCGTGTATATTCTTGCTGATGGAATAAATCTCCACATTTGATTCAAATGCGCAGTCTATTTTATTGCATACTTTGACTTCTTCAGTACTAACATAACTAACATAGGAGAAAATGCAGGAATTCCATAATAGATGGATGCATGTCCCAATATCCTTCCCCTCTTCATAGGTCCAAATGAAGTTCCTGCTAATAAAAATGACAACCATCCATGAAATGTGATGTCAGGCTTCCCTTTTGGAAACTTTCAGTAGTATAAAACTTAAACCGTCACCATTCCTACAAAAATTCAACTGTGTTTGATTCTACTAAACTACTTGACTTTAACATCATGATGTGACAAAATGTTCTATTGATACATTAAAGGTACTGTCATTTTACCGTCACAGTTCTTTGTTAATTTCTCATTAAACTTCCAAAGTGTTCACAGACAGGAAAACGGTATATATAGGAAGATGGGATATATTGTTCCACCTTCTCTGTAGCATGTTGATATAACGAGCAAATTGTCAGAAAATAATGATAAGGGCGTTTCACTCTTCTCTGAAGACCTAAACAGAGGTGATAAGTGTTAAATAACCGGTATTGGGAAAGAAGACATATCACTTGACCACATAAACAAATAACTTTATACCACTCTGAATAACCATTTACAGTTTTGGTCACTTCTTGAAACTGTATTGAGGGCGCTCTAAAAAATGCCTGCTGTAGGGAAGGTGCATGCAATGAATTGGCACAGTCGCTGGATGCTACACTGGCATCATTTTCCTAACCAAGTCACTCAGGTTTTTAGGCAAATGCAGGTTGCTGTCAGAGCTCTGCAAACTGCGGAGCCAAACTGCAGCTGGATTCAGACCTTTGCCCCCAGCACTCATGTAATCCTAACAGAAATCACCTTGTGAGGTATCCTAAATGAAGCTTGTAAAGGACAGCAAACAAAAACACACACTAATGCCTGCCAAAAGCCATTCAAAATCATGGCTCATTTCAGCAGGCCTGGAAAGAGAAAGAATGTTTTATTTCTTTGTGACTTTTTCATCAGCAGTACTTTAGCATGATTTAATGATATTTTCTAAAAGTGCCATAGGACAAGTGTTGCTTGTGCCTTTCAGACAGAGCTGGGACTATAAATATATTTCTGATTCTAATAATCTCCTAGTATTTACAGGACATCTAAAAGCCCACTCCTCTTACACATAGGGAAAAAAAAAGATAATTACTATTTTAATTACTTGTAAGTCCTTTTTAATATATTTTTCTCTATCTCTTCAAGCTAAACACATTACTAAATCAAGAAAAAAATTTAGTCAGATTTGGGTTGTTTTAGTTTCCCTATTTTCATTTTTATAGGTTTTTTCTGCTTTAGTTTTAATAAGAATGCATCAGACTTAATCCAACCCTTTGAAGTCCATATGAGATGAGTTTTGCTCACAAAGCAGGTAAAGTTTTAATGCACAAAATTCACTTCCAATATCACCTTACTGTTTTTCACAACGTTGTGTCTTCTCCCTGAAATGCCTGTCTCCACCAGCATACCTGACACCACGATAGCTACAAATACAGTTCTCTCAATTGCTTATCTTGCATAAAATCTGAAACTAAACCAAGTTCATTCTGAAGCATATTGCAAAAAGGTTGCTTTTTGTGGTATGGGTAGTTACCTTTCATCCATCACATTTCCCTCTGAGCTAGTTAAGTGTTTTTCCCTATTTGTCTTTGGAGCTCCTCTTGTCTGATCCTGGAATGCTGTGGGCTGACCAAACTGATATTGTTTCCATCATGTGATCCCAATGAGTCTGTGGCCAGGGGCGCTGAGGCATGTTGCTCCTGCAGGATGTCTGTAAGGTGTAATCAACTTCCCAGAAGCAACTTCAAGAAGCTTTTCTGAATGAAAGCCTAAATATTTGGCTCAAAAAGGACCAACACACAGAATTCTAGCAGATCACTACACAGTCGTCCTGTATATTTTTTTAATGTTATTAATGTATAAATTGTTAATGTTATTTGAATCTGTGTTCTCAGGCAATGGAAACTAATGCATTTTGGAACTGCTTAAGGTGGTCTGACGTTCTGAAATCCAACATATGACCAGATTATAACATTATTTGTATACAATAATTATTTATGGTTGTTGATCATGGCTGGATGCCAGGTGCTCTCCAAAGGTGCTCTGCCATGCCCCTCTTTAGCTAGCTGTGGAGAGAAAATGTAATGAAATGCTCCTGGGTTGAGATAAGGACAGGAAGACATCACTCACTAGTTACCATCATGAGCAAAACAGACTCGACATGGGGAAATCAGTTTAATTTATTACCAGTCAAATAAGAGTGGGGAATGAGAAATAAAATCTAAATCTTGAAACACCTTTCCCTGCCCCCTCCCTTCTCTACCTCCCCCTCAGCAGTGCAGGGTGATGGGGAGTGGTGGTCAGTTCCTCACATGTTACTCCTGTCACTCCTTCCTCCTCAGGGGTATGTGTCTCCTGGCATTCTTCCTCTGCTCCAGTGTGGGAGACAGTCCTCTACAAACTTCTCCAACCTCCTTCCCATGGGATGGATGCACTTCTCTAACTGCTCCAATATGGATCCCTTTTGCAGGGTGCAATCCTTCAGGAAGGACTGCTCCCAAGTGGGTCTCCGGGAGAGTCACAAGTCCTGCCAGCAAACCTGTTCTAACATGGACTTCTCTCTCCACAGGCACATAGGTCTTGCCGAGAGCCTTCTCCAGTGTGGGTTTCCTATGGCTCACAACCTTCTCTGGGCTACAGAGGAACTGTATCCCTTCACAGACTGAGGGCAGATCTTTGCTCCGCTATGTACCTTCATGGCCTGCAGGGAAACAGCCTGACTCATCACAGCCCTTACCACAGGCTGCAGGGGAAACTCTGCTCTGGGACCCGGAATACCTCCTCCCCCTCCTTCTCCACTGACCTTATGAGAAGTTAATTGTAGTAAGTCTTCAGGACTGCTTCCCTCACATATCCTCATACCACTCTCCGGCTGCCATTTCACAGGTGTTTTACCCCCTTATTAAATCTGTTTTCTCAAAGGCTCTACCACTATCCCTGATGGGCTGAGTCTTGGCCAGCAGCAGCTCTTGGAGCTGACTGGCATTGGCTCAATCAGACATGAAATAAGCCTGCAGCAGCTTCTCCTGGAAGCCACCGCTATAGCACCCACAAAGACTAAAGCTTGCCATACAAACCCAACACATTGGTATATGCAAATATTATTTATTAAATTGAGCATTTAAATTATGGTATAAAAAATAAGAAGTGACAGAAAAAAGGGTATAAAGTTAAGTGAAAAGCTTATTTAAAAAAAAAAAAAGAAGAAAATAATGAGATTCCAAAATCGAGATATTTACATTTTTAAGTGAAGGAGAAAGAGATGGAGGAAAATATGAAAACAATATATTTTGTTCTCAAAAAATCAGCTGTTTAAAACTTACTAAAAGGAAAGAGTGTTATTTCTGTTTTAAAAAAGTATTTCTGATTTCATATGATTGGGCAATACTGATTTTCAATTAAGAACAGTGGCAAAAAATACCCCATGGCAGACAGTTTTATAGTTTTCTTAGGCTACCTACAGGCTCCTCTAGGAATAGTCTAATATATTGTCTAAAGCTGTGTGGGAAGGGTCAAAGTATAGCAAGTCTAATTGTGTAAATAGCAGAAGAGTTGGCCATTAGCCAGGTTGGTAACTGCAGCAAACTCAGAGAATCCGACGTCATCTTGGGAAAGAAAAGAAGCTGATTCTTTTTCTTTTTTTTTTTGGCAAAAATTGTCTTGTTGTCTTATATTTTATAATATATTATATATATGTTTTCTTTATGTATTTATAAAGACATCTTTATATATTTGTCTTTATGTATTTATTTATTTATTTATTTATTTCATCTTGAAATTAAATGAATGAAAGAATGTTCAAATTGCTAGTTTGCAGTAGAACTTTTGCTTTGTTCTCTGGACAGTGTTGCATAAAAGCACAAAAATGTCAGGTTTTTAGTCAATAGCTGTAGAATGTCTTACACAAAACTTCAGTGAACTCTATCATAATATTGATGTACTGACCAGAAAAGACTAAAGTTGTCCTAAGCAGGAACTGTAATTGAAATGCCTTTGAGTCAGTTTGAATATATAGTCCTGAAAAAAATGATGTTTAATTTCTCAGACAAAAACTGGAGGCGTAGCTTTGCTCAAGAGATATTCTTTGTGTTGTGATGCAGGAGTGGTAGGATACATCAGTAATATAGGTTCAATGAACATGGTGCATGTACTTTGTTAAATGTTTTCTTAGAAACATTTAGACAAATTGCTTTTACTTAGAATTTTCTGATTTAAGTGCTCTCCAAGAAGCAAAGTTGGAGCCGAATCCCATCAACCATCATCTTTCTTAAAACTTTCTAGAGCTGCTGAGAAAGAGCTAATAACTGGCAGTAGATTTCCTGTGCCCAAGTACATGATGTGAGAGAGACAGAGGTTTGCCTTTTAACCTGATTCCCTTGTTTCCTTGCACACCCTAGGACGTCTGCAAAGAAAATATATTCAGAAGCCTAGTGTCAAGATTTTGAGCAGATGTTCTTTCTGCCTATACACGTCTCAGCGGATATCTCTGACTTTTTCTCCCCAGTCGTCAGCTAAAAGAAAGATATGCAATATCTATACTCCTTTTCCTGCCAGCTATTAAGTTTAAGCCCCATCCTACTGCTTTTCTCCAGGGGGAGATGAGCAAAGACTTAGAAGAGTAGCCAAAGGCTATAAATTCCTGGAAGGAGACTGAAGTATCAATACCAAAACAGAATGGGAAAAGGGAAAAGAAGAGCCTAAGGATAAATGTATAGAGTAAGAGATAGTGAAGATGGACAGGACTGAAGAGGCAATGGAAGAAGATAATATTTTAACTGCTGGAGACTAGAAGAGACAGAGTTTAACTAAAAAGCATTTAGAAGCTAGTGAAATAAACACATAGAGCACAATTATGACCTCAAAAGAAACCTGGATTTTGGCCAATTTCATAAAGCTGGAAGTGTGGTACCTGAATGCAATTACATTTAATTGTGGGAAATGTTTTTATGTTTGTAGGAAGTATCATTTCTGATCCTGAATCTTTTTAGCCATAAATTGCGACTTTGCAAAAAGAATTTTGCTCTCTCAAATACGGCTATACCAGCTAATTGATAGGGGTCAGACTCTGGGAGTGAAGTTTACTTTGTTGAGACAGTTTCTGATTCATTGAAAAGGGCAGGAATCCGGCTTCTGACTCCGGAATCTGAACAGCTGCTACAAAGGGAAATTGAGTGTCAAAAGGAATGTGTGCAGGGGGGTGGGTACTCATCTCATGGGCACAAGCATGAATCTCTGAAAAAAGTGGGATGCAGAGCTGCCTAGATTAATTCAATCCAGAAATATGGGCATTTAGAGAAGGAGGTTCTGGCAAAGGATGGTTCAAGGAAGGAGGGCTGCCTAGAAAACAGAAATAAATACGTATTTTGAATCATATTTTTTTCCGAAGATCTGAGGATCTGTTTAGATGCCATTTCAGCTTTTGAGAGGGGGATTTTCTGTAAAGCCAGACATGTATAAAGAACACAGTAGACTGGGGAGGTGGGGAGGTGATGAAAGGGGGGATGTAGGGAGGGATGTAGGTGGTGTGAAAAGTATGCTAACCAAAAAAGTAGGAGGCCAATGTTCAGTTTTCTCTTGAGCCTGAGGAGATTCAAACTCACATCTGCAGGAGCTTAAGGTAATTCCTTAATCACTAGTCTGGAGAATACTTAGATGACATGTACATTTACATTATACAGTAAAAGACCGAGGCAGCTTACCACCATCTATCTAAGTTCTCGGTGCCAAAAAGTAACAAGTTCAGGATTTTTCTTGCTTGTGTTTGCTCTGACCATCTGCTTTTTATGAAGAAAAATAATATCTGACCGTAATGGATTTAAAGTTATCATTCTCTTACTGATGTGTAAGTTACACAAACAAGTAAAGAAAAGAATCTTGACACTTTCATGATTTTAATTGAATCCCACTGTTGTCAGGGGGATTTATCATGCACTGGGCTGAGGTTTAACAAATAATACTTATCTCTACAGTTTCCAACCAATGGTGGGGAGACTCTGCCTTCAGTTGCAAATGGATTAAGGCGAAATGCTTTCAGACATTCGATGCTGATTCCTTTTGTGGCAAGCTAATGAGCTCAGCCCTCACAAAGTGGTCTCAGGACATTATTTTTAAGTTAGCAACTCAGCGGTGTCTGAGCATTATATGGACAGCTGTTGTTAAAAGGTCACAAAGCCCTGTCAAAACAGCAGTCTTCATCTTCTTTTTTGGAAGCCATAAATTAAACAGAACTCACTTCCAAAAAATCCTCAGGCAAGGCTTTCACAAACTGTGTCATTTAAATAACAGTATATTTCGTGATAGAGTCACGCAATCATTTTCTGGTTTGTCTTCACGGTTTAAAGTGCTCCTGCTCCACTCTATCGCTTGCAAAGTGACTTGATCTGTGATGGGCTATATATTTGCTTATATTCCTTGCCTCCCACTCCCACCCCTTCCCTCCAATTATTGTCCAAATGTCCAAAAATCCAGTGGATTTAATTCAGTAGGAAGGCATTGGAAAATTTCTACCATCACCAGCTTTGCCTTTTTTGTACAGTATCGATGTGGTAAATATATCTCATTAGAGGGCTGACAAAAGATGATATATTTAAGAGGAAATTAAAATGCCATAGTTAGCATTAGAAACCATTAACCAATTAAATATGAGAAAGCTTTAGTTAGTTCAAAACATGAATGAAATAGCACAAAGGTGATTTTCAAAAATGTTTAAGAAGATCTCGGGAGACATGATTAAACACCTTTCTGGAAACTGGGATTAATTACCAGAAGACTTTTAAATTTGTTTCTAGTCTCTGTGTCCTCTTCTGGTATTCCAAGTTTTTACCTTTAGCCTATTTCTCTCCTGTTGTTTTCCAGTTAGTCTCATAACAATTTTCCTTCACACTCCTCCCTTTTAGATTTTTTTTTTTAATTGACCTTGTTCTCACTTTATTATAACCATCAGTTTACCATATGTTTTTCTGTTCCTATACAGTTTAAGAGGTTTTTTGTTTTTTCAGAATTTCTACATGGTTCTTCTTTTCTCCTTTCCATAGTTTTTTTTTTCTTATTTTTTCTTTTTTTTTTTTTTTCCTATTCCCATTGTTGCCTCACACACTCAACTTTTCATTTCTTCCATTTCTGTCTTTGTTGTCTACCAAGCTGTAAATCTTCTTAACACTTTGGAGGCTATAACCTCCCTGGAAACCACCTACAAGTGCACTTAGATCTATAAGTTTATGAGCATAGAGCTGAAATGCCAGCTAATTTGAAACATACTGGCAGCAAACTTATGGTTATGGCATGGCAAGAGCAAAATATATTGAAATTCTATGCAAAATGGAGGTCCTCCTGTGAGATTTTTACATGCAGCTTGCACCTTTATGGACAGCAAAATTAACCTCCACCACATCTTATCTTCCAATGACAAAAAACTGTGAAAGACCTACTGATTTGTCTTTTATATGAACCTTTCAGAAGTTTCTACTATTATGTTTTTATTTATTTTTAAATGCACATAGAAAGATTTCTGGGATTCACCATCATATAGTTGCCTACATTATATTTTATATCAGGACCTTGAGCTATTGCTCAATAAACTGGCGTAATACAGAACTAGACTGGATACTAGAAAGTAATACAGTGTGTTAGAACAAGCTGTGCTCTTCCTCAAAGCAACTTCAAGACATTCAGGTAATTAAGAATTTTCAGTGTCAGCAAGAGGTTACTTCACTGCTTTTGGTGGCATTAGTGGGGGGTCAAAAAACAATTCATCTTTATGAACTGTAGATAACTCAGTAACTTCTCAGAAGGTTGTTTCCTCACCATCTGCTGAGCTTTATCTGGAATTTTCTTACAAATTTTCAGCTGAATAATATAATAAATAAATGTTTTCAATGTAGCAGAATGATATTTTAAGAAGTGATAACTCTAATCCTGACACTGTACAGAGACTCCCCTTGAACATGCTCAATATATAGCTTCTAAGTATCAAGTGTTTTCTGGTTGTCTCATATTTTCACCCAAAAATGCTGATAGCTTTAAGAAAATTAAAACTTTGTCTCTTAAGACACAAGAAAGCTATGATTATTAATTTTGTCTATGCATTTGAATTCAAAATTATCCACATCTTCAGTTTTGCATATACACAGGGACACATAACATAAAAGTATTCCAGTGAATAATCTGAAAAGTGCAAGATCAAACATATAAATTAAGTCTCTACAATAACTGGTTTTCAGTAGCAATATAAATAAATTAAATAAATAAGTAGGCATTAAAATTCTCAGAGACTGCCTGCAATCTGTCAGCTAAGGTGAAAGTCACAAAAATTTTACAATGCCCACTAATAAAATAGAAAAATGCTACTCTTAGTGTTATAAACCATTTTCTCAGTCATTTAAGGGCTGTAAACAAGACAGGATGCATTCATTTGTGGACTTCAGCATGTATTTTGTCTTCAGAAGTTACAAAATCTATAACAATCCTTGAAGTAGAAAGGCATGTAGCTGAATAAATCTCTTGCTCTGTTACTGCAGGTCAGAAAGAAATCAGTGCTTGCATTTATGAACAAAATTTCTTTAAAGATTCTGTTTCCATCAAACATATTACAAGACTGCATTGAAATACAATAGCATCCATTTGTGCCAGAAAACATGCTATAGAATCAGAGAATCATAAATTCATAGAATCATTAAGGTTGGAAAATACCTCCAAGATCATAGAGTTCAGCCTCTGACTGAACACAACATTCAGTCATTTCTTGAACAATTCCAAGAATGATAATTTCACCTCCTCCCTGGGCAGCACATTCCAATGCCTAACCACCCTTCCTATGGAAAAGTTCTTCCTGATGTCCATCCTGAACCTCAGTTTGAGGCCATTTACTCTTGTCCTGTGGCTGGTTACATGAGGGAAGAGGCTGACCCCCACCTGTCTACAGCCTCCTTTCAGGTGGTTGTAGAGAGTGATTAGGGCCACCCTGAGCCTCCTTTTCTCCAGGCTGAACACTCCCTCAGCTCCTCCTCATATGGCTTACAAGGACATTTCCAAAGAAGGAACGGGTACAGATAAAAGGGTTGCAGATACATAATGTTTTCTTCACCGTTTGCACAAAAGCCCTTTTCTCTTTGCACTGTCATTTATAAACAGCCTCTAAATACTATTTTCCCCTTTCTGTTCACTTGTGGGGCCTTTGTATGCAGGAGGTGAAGGTTTATGTTTTGTGAATCTGTGTCCAAACTGCTAATCACCTGTAAGATCTGTCTTTCTGGTAATTATCCTAATTTCCTTGTGAGAAGAGACTGCATTTCTGAAGTTTGTTTGTATATTTTATTTATTTGTCAGTAAATTTTTTTTTAAATACTCGAGACATCACCCAGTCAAGGACAATTTTAATTTTTTGTGTAAATTTAAAAAAAAACAAAAAACAAACAAATGAAAAAATCAGCAAAACAAACCAAAACCACTGGGTGTCATAGATTGTCTATGGCAGAAACTTGTACCTGGACACAGAGAGCCATTTTTTTTTCAGAATTAATCTTGAGTCCGTTTTAAGAACTGCTTGAAGGATGCAGTGAAAAAAGTGCAAAATTGAAACAGCTCTCACGAAAAAGAGCTGCTATTATCAATGTAAATACTAAAACCATTGGAAGTTGAAAAATGATAGATGAAGTTCTAGGCATTATCTTTATGCAAGGCACATTTGGCAGACAGTTTATGTTTACTTGAAGAGTGATGTATAATTTCATTGTGACGCTGATTCTTCTAAGAACAAAAATAAAGTATAATCTGAATAATTGCTGGTTAATTGAGGTGTCATATATCCAGTGGAAGACATTTGTTTGCTTATTTTTAAGTGCATGCATCTCTGCAAGCACAAATTTGAGTACATGCCTGCTGTGGAAACCCTGGGAAAATATAAGCATGCTTGCAATTGAAATACAATTCACTGTCTATGAGATCTGTAGTATGGGAAGAGCAACCATAGAAGCTGAACCACCTATCAACCTGGCAAAAATGATGATGAAGACAACAAAGTTGCAGAGTGAGGAAATACCAACAAAACATGGACAAAATAGAGGCAAAAATATGAAAAAAATAAATTAAAAGAGGACGTGAGAGAGAAGTCCAATCTGAAAGTGGCAGAGACTGACAAAAAAGAAAGAGGATATACTTATTCTATTCATAAAAGTACAAAGAGTCCAGGAAAATATGAAGAGCTCGATAAGAGTGGAAGCCAAAGAAAAATTATTAAAAGAATAGCTAAAAATAATAGAAAAAACCATTCCTATCTGCCAAAACGTATTTTATACACCAATACTTAAAATAAATCATAGAATCATGGGATATGCTGGGTTGGAAGGTACCCACAAGGATTGTGAAGTCCTATCCCTCACCTGCACAGGACCATCCCCAAGAGTCACACCACGTGCTTGAGAGTGTTGTCCAAATACTTCTTGAACTCTGCCAGGCTTGTTGATATGATCACTTCCCTGGGGAGCCTGTTCCAGTGCCCAACTACCCTGTGGGTGAAAAACCTTTTCCTGATATCCAATCTAAACCTCTGCTGACTCAACTTCACGCTGTAGTCAAAGATGTTTCAGCTGAATGGCAACCTGACATTGCAATCTGTAGGCAACTTTTCTTTTAGCTTAAACAGTACATTGCCTTCATCCTCCTTGAAACACACATTGCATTGGTACATGGTTTTATTTGTGAAAGTCCATGTTTTCTCCTGCTTTGGGATTACACACACACACACACACACAGAGGTATATATATGCATGGACTTTTACTGTGACCTGCATTACTGATCCAAAAATTTAATCTCTTCAATAGCTTCTTAATACTTCAAGATCCAGCAAAGAGTCTGACAAATTATTTCCTAAAGATTTCTTGTTGTTATACAGTTTTGCCTAAAATGCACATTACTTGGCAGTTTTTATCACAGTTGTTCTCCAGATGATGCTTCTAACCTGACTTTCTGTAAAAGATGGAGAACGTCTTGTCTTAATATGCATTATCATCTTTGCATATTCTTCCATGAGGCATTTTTAATACATAACAGTAACATTATTTTCCTGTTGCATTGAAAACACAAGGAAAAACAAAATTAATTTTGTTTTCTACAGCTACATTCTATCACAGCCTAATATCACTAAATGCATTAATGTCTTTATTTTCCTCAAGGAAAGTTCCAGTGGATGTGTCCTGGTTTTGGCTGGGATAGAGGTAATTTTCATCCGAGGAGCTGGTATAACACTGTATTTTGGATTTAGTATGAGAATAATGTTGAAAACACAAGAATGTTGCTCAGTAGTGCTTACCCTTGGTCCAGGACTGTTCAGTTTTCTATGCTCCGCCAGTGAAGAGGGGCACAAAAAGCCAGGAAGGAGCATCTACAGGACAGTTGACCTGAACTGGCCAAAGGGATATTCCATACAACGGAAAATCATGCCCAGTATATAAATTTGGAGGTGCTGATTGCTGCTCAGGGATGGGCTGGGAAGTCCTGCAGGTTTGTGGTGGTTTTGGCTTGGCCCAGTTTTTGCTAGTGAGTAGGGTGGGGTACAAAGATGGCTCCTGCATGATCTGAGTAAAGATTCTAGAAATTTTCCACCATGTCCAGCAGAGCCAATCTCTGATGGCTCTGAAGATGATGGACGTGCTTCTGGCCGAACCTGGGCCAATTAGTTATGCCTCTGTGAAAACATATTTAAGAAGAAATCAAAACAATGTGAGTACGCAC
>VZRL01005927.1:1078978-1157143 GCA_013397895.1 Origma solitaria
CCCCCAGAGCCTGTGGGGAGGTGCCCACACCAGCGGAGCAGATGATGCCTGCAGGAAGCTGTGATCCAGTGGGAGTCCCAGAGACTGAGAGTTGCAAAGGCCTTGCAAGAGAGAGAAAGGCCTTGCTCCCGGGATGGAAACAGCCTGGCCTCGGCTTGGAAGCCTGTAATCTGGACAGAAGAACCTCAGACTGCAGCAGGGTGCTGCTCATGAGATTGGACCCACACCAAAGTCGTTTGCAGAGGATTGTCTCTCGTGGGAGGGACCCCCATGGCTAAGCAGAGGACTCTTCTCCCTGATGACTGACCCTGACCAAAGGAAACCCCCATACCCTGCCCCCACCCCGGAGCTGTTGGTTAGAAGGAAGGAGGGAGGGGGTGAGCTGAGAAATGGCCTTAATACGGAGGGGGCTGAGTAGAGAAACAGTGTTTGTAGCAGAAGAATTGTAGCGTTGGACTGACTAAGAAAAGCCACATACCTTGCCCCAGCCCGGATCTGTTGGTTGGATGGAGAGAGGGGGTGAGTAGAGAAACAGTGCCTGTAGTAGAAGAATTGTGATGGACTGACCTAAGAAAAAACCGAACACCCTGCCCCTGCCCGGGAGCTGTTGGTTAGTTGAAAGAAGGGAGGGGGTGAGCTGAGAAGCGGTGCCTTAAGAGGGAAGGGAGGGGTCAGGGAAGAAATGGTGTCTTAAGAGCTTATTTTTACTTCTGATTTATCCTCCGACTCTGTTAGATTAATAAATCACTTTTTTTTTTTGCAAGTTTAAGCTTTCATGACCTTGCCCTGTATCTCCTGTGTCCTCCTTATCAGTGATCCCGTCTGAACTCATAAGTCCAGTGTTTTGTGATAGTTTTCCCTCTCCTCTGCATAGCTGCAGCAGGAGAGAGCATAGAGAACAAACATGTAGGTGCCTGGCATTTAGCCAGGGTCAAACCCACGACAAGGTTTTAATGGAAATTTCATTTCTTTTGCATTCCTTCCAATTTTAACATATTCTTCTGATATTTTTATATCAGAAAAAGTTTCCCAGTCTCAAGTCAAGAAAACATTATTTATCCCCTCCCTTCCTGTATGCAAACAGCTTTCTCTTAGGTTCTCTCACTAGCCTCTCCCTATGTCCATCTATTACCAGTCTGAAAACTTGACTGTTAATCTTCCAGATTGCATGATTTGTTTTGTGAGACGTTATGTCTTCCCAGAGCAGGTTACCAAAAAAGCAATTTTCTGTTTCTGATCATATATGCTTCACCTAGGAGAAGCTTTATTTTTTAAGAGGAACAGGAGACAGGAATAACTTATTACAGTTAGTTAAAACAAACCTACGTTGTTATCTTTAGGATACTAACTCTGAGGGGAATCAAAGGTTCAGCATATCCAAGTGTAAGTGCTTGGGTACAAATGTGACTACAACAATGCATGTGAAATGAAAACTTAAGGTAGTGTTGACACCAATTGAAATACAACTAGAGAAAGCGTCACAAATAAACTTTTGTCTCCCTTAGGTCATGAAGCTTTTGTTTCCAAGATCATTAATTCAGAACAAGCATGTATATGAATATAAATGCCCAAAACTGTTAAGGAAATAATTAGAATTTCTGAGGTTTTTAAAAATTTTTAGATGCTTTCTCACTAGACAAACTGTGAATAAGTATATATAAATACAGGGACGATTTGGGAAGAAAAAGAAAGTGCTTCAGCACAAGCAGTAATCAAGGCTAGTTATATCTTTTATTTGACTGAAATCTGCAGATTTTAAAATGTATTTCCATCAATACAGGTTTGCACCTGTGGGAGGGTTGCATTTATAGCTGTTCTTATCCCCTTTAATGGAAATATGTTAAAGACATGAAATGAAAATTATGAATATTCACATAAAAAATATCTTAAGCATATTTTGGAATATGTCTTTGAAACTTAGTCCTTCCAAAACTACTCTGATAAAGTAGAAGTCTGTTACAGACAGTATAGCAGCGGTAGATAGAATGGGAGAAGAACCTTTACGGATTATGTGATCCTTAGTTTAGGATTTTCAGCCAGGAAGCCGAACTACAGTGTAAAGCAGACCAGATTTAAGTATGTAACACATTCGTGGAATTTCAGGTGCTTCTGTGAATATCACATTACTGTTTTATTATTTAAATATCCGTATGTCTGGCACCAAATGTCTTCTAGGGTTGCCATGGACCTGTTCATTTGCTGGTGTGAGCATGTGCCATCCTCACGGCAGGGGTACCATTGAGGGTAAAGAATATTCCTTAATTATATCTTGTTATTCTTTAATTATTCAACAGTTGTAACTGCAGGTTATATTTTTCTATTTTTAATGCATCTTCCTGGGTTTCCAGCATGCATGTTTTCATGAAGTAGATCAAACAATGTGTGGTTTATGCATAAAGCATGGTGTTCCATGAGGGAAAGTAGTATGTAGTGAAATTCCATATCACAGTGTATCAGTCAGAACTCTTTTAAGTTCTAGATATGAAGACCTCCATAGTGTCATCTTTTGCTTCCTTCAAATGTACTCTTTTAGGCATTAACTCACTGATAGGCTATAGAAAAAGGAATTTGTTCAAATGGAATGTTTAATGTGAATACAAACTAATAGCTAAAATAAAAATTAGCAGTGCTTAATTTTGTGCTTGTCTGATGTTATATTTATTTGAGAAAAGTATATACATATTTAGGTATAAATATATAGTAAATAAGGATACACATCTCTTTGATTTTACATTAGGATTATCTAAACTTTTTTAGTTAACTTTTTTAGAAATCAGTCCCTGAGTTTCAATAAAGAGTGATACAGAAAAATAAGACACATTTTGATATTCCAAATTGCAAGGCACAAAGTAACTAGCTCTGTCTGTCATATTGCTTTGGTTTATTTTTTAACTTGCTTACCTCCTCATTTTTTTCACATGGTGAGCCTTTATGACTTAGGCTTTGCTGAGTTTCAACTGAAAACAAAGAGGAAAGAAGGAAAAAAAAAAAATTAAGGGATTTACTTGCACTCCTCTCCAGGAGGCAACACTGCAAGGTTGAGAAATACTTCTCTAAAGAACTGGGAATTGAGTATTCTTAATCCACTAGATCTTACAATGACCAACTCTCCAAGGAGCTGCCTTGTTTCCATTATGACTTTCTTTTTATTGTGTGAAATATTTGAGAGTGTATGTGTGTGTATGTGCTTGTGTTCCTAAAGAACAAGGCAAAGACAATGTAAGTTCAAAGTCTGTCACAGGAGGAGTTTTAGCTATGTGTGTGGTTCACATAGATAAATCATTCCCTTTCAGAATATTCATTAAAATAACTAGAATTATTCTCTTTGGACTGATGCATTAAAGTGAGTTAAAGAATGCAGGAGAAAAAAAGGTGAATTTTTTCCCTTTTTTTACAATAATTAATTAATATACAGTTAATTTAAAGAGAAAATGAAAATATAAAATATTAAACTTAAAGCTGCAAATAACTGGTTTAATTTAGCACCCTCATATAATTTTCTGAATGTGTTACTGTATGAAAAGATCTGCCATTGAGAACCTGTGGATCAAACAGTTTTTCAAAATTAGCTTTAAGTCCATGAGGGAAGATGACAAATTTAATTATGTCTAGGGCAGAGAACATACAAGATGTTATACTGAATTTCAGTGTCCAGTGTCTTTGCAAAAGAGCAGGTAGGATCCATATTTTTTACAGCCTAATCATTTAATTCCCCAGATGTTATGGCATCAGAGCATTCTCACCTCCAAGTGACATAAACGGACATGGGACATGGAGGTCATCATTCACCACCACCCCCGTCATTCAGCATCCCTCAACCCATCTTTGGGATATGTGTCACACTGTACTAGAAGGAATCCAGGATTCATGGGCATTACAAAAATTAGTAAACATGAAGGAGCCTGACTTCATATCCTGTCATGAAGGAGCTTCTGTGAGTGATGGAAGTTCAGCTTTCCAATTTTTCTTCATAACAAAGTCTCTGTGTTTTACACCACTGTAGTTTCACACAGGCTTTAGGACTCTGGGAATCCATGACACTCAGTTGTGGAAACAGGCACTTGACTGTTCCCTCTCCTTGGTCCATGAATCTCACTTAGTTTTTTCATGTTGGTAGAACTGGTTCTTCTCCTAGGTCACTGCAACTTTGCCTAATTTATTCCCCTCTGATATCTATGTCACATCAGTTTGATCTCACTCAGCCCAAAGTTTGTCAAATACAGCTGGAAATATTCACTTTGAAAAGAATAAGCTGAATTCTACACCAAAAGTAATTGCTTGGTTTATAGCTGTGATCCAAGTCTCACAGAATCATTTCACACAAAGTTGCAATCTGCAATTAATCAGAGGAAAAGAAATGGGATTTTAAACATACCATTTTATTTTGTGCTTTTGCTAAGTTATTTTATCCCCCATGCACATGGCTCTTGCTGTTCTGGCCAATATTTGCATGTGTCAGAACATGAACTTTGAATTCCCAGTTAAGCACAAAACCGCCTTTGTTTCCTTGGCTTAAGTAAATTAGCCAAGTTGTCAAAAGATGGTTTTGGAAGAGCAGAAATAACTTACATTAAGTCCTGAACCTTTGATTTGTTCCTCCTCTACCGATTTGCAGCATGGAATAAGCGTACATACCATAAATACTAAAGTACCCATAATTTTTATTAAACAAATCTAAACAAAAAATCCTCCTTGGAGCATTAGGTGTCTAAAACTCACCTCTATTATTTTTACTTCATTATGCACATATCAGTCTTCACCAAAAAAATAACATAACCTTATTAAGAACACGCAACAAAACCCAAGGAAACTTAAACAGCTTCATTAAGAATCTGAACATGAAATTCAGTTTATTATGAGGACCTAATATCCACAAGTAAGGAATGTACAAATATGAGATTTCATTCCATTCTTCTTTTTATATGATTGTTGCAAAGCTTTAAAATTACGATACTAATAATCTTTTATTTTCAAGGAAGCCATGGCACTTTACTGACAAGAGCATAAGGTCAGAATCATGGTCACACTACTGTATTTTAACAACTACCTATCATCTGATTCTCAGTGATCTCCTGTGTGCTTGCACCAGTATATTAATTTTAACTAATTCACCTTCAGTGTGGCCTGGGCCATGCTGAATCCTTTCACAGTTGCTGCACATTTGTGATTCCCCAACCACAGACCAGAGTCCAAATAACTGCTGTCTGTATTCTACCCCTTCAGCCTCACTGTGACTCTTTCCACCTCACCTTACTCTGCTAATAAATTTGGATGTGCAAAAGGAAGAAGAAGCTAATGTGAAAGCATGTAGCATAACAGCAGAAGTAGGATTATGTGAAGTTTTATAACTCTTTAGATAATTTTCTTTACTCCACTGAGCAACTTTGAGTCCCTGCTTATTTCAAAGGAGGAAGCTGCTGTAATTTGAATCATATGCTTGTAGAAACTAAGCACAACTTTTCAAGAGACATGAGAGAGGAATTCTGGGAGAAAACAAAGCAGGGTTTGCCCAAGTCATGCTTCGGTTTGTCTTGTAGATATGGCGTGTACAGAAAGTTTCTTATACATTTTCATCTAATTTTTCTCGTGTCTGTTCAATGGTTAGTTGAATTTTTCTCTTAGGACACCCATCCCTTTGAGGCAAGGTCTTCTGGATTTGAAGTTAGAACAACTGTGAACCACAAAAAGGGAAAATGTGACATTAACAGAAACTAGGGATTATACTGGGACTCTTAATTGAGAGGGAAAAAAACATTACTCCTGAGCAATTTCTGTATTCTATGAGAAAAAAATGTATTAACAAACCTAGTTGACTCATGTTCCTCCCAAAAAGTCCCACTTAATTTCTTGTTAAAGATAATTGTCTTCATAATATGAAAGCCATTAAATGGTTGACATTTAACATCAGTAGTCTCTAATTGTGTAAGTATTGACATCGTTATACAAGGAAGTGTATTATTTATGCACTAGTGGTCATTTGGGTTGCCTAGTGGGAGAAATATGGCAGAATTGTCTGTACTATGGGGAAGTGCAAACATGGAAGATGAAAAATCTGAGGAATGAAGTGAAGGCACTACTACAAATCTACTTTCTTGCTGTAATTTTCTGGTTTAATACCTTTACTCTGAACAAATTAGTAAATAGTTTATTAGCAAGGTGCAAATTTAATGTTCAGTACAAAGAAATCTACAGCTTCATCAAAACTCTGAAAAGTACATTTATATGTATCTGCAAATTAGAATGGTACAAATAAGATATATATGGCTTCCTCAATTAATGTACACATCTTGAGTAATTTTAAGAAATTAGATTATGTCTGTTCGCATTCCCCATTCTCAAATGTATTGTTTCAAAGCCAAGAAGGTAAAATAGATTAAAATCTGTAAAATATTTTCTCTGAGATAGGGCAAGAAAAAAATCCAAATTGTAGATATTTCAGTACTGCAGCTAATGTCTTATTAAGTGCCCTTTGTAGGTAAGATGTGGGTTGAAGAAGCTAACACAGTATCACCAAGGTATATGCAATTTTCTTAAGGAATGTGATAGAAAAATATACTGAGACACTGTCTTGTAAGTAAATTAATGGATGGCACACCAGAGCTTTTGTTTATTATTTTAAGAAGCAGTATATAACCTTCAGTACTCTCTAGCAAGAGTGGTACCCATTCACATTAATGTCACCTGAGATGAATCCTTGAAGTTTACAAAACTTCTGTGAATTTCAGCAATAGGTCTGTAAGATGCCTCATGCATAAAATGTCACCTTTAAAATATCACATTGAAATAAAATACTTGCTTGCAAAATAAACTTTACAGTGAAAAGCAGGAACTTATTTTCATTAAACACCTTAGTTAAAGATTTTCTCTAGATAATATTTATCTTTAGTAACTTTTTGATCAAGTCAAGCATGTAACAGACTCTAGCAACTGACAATTTAAAATGCTGGAAAATATATTAGTATTTCAAATATAAAGAAAATAGATATTCTAAAAGTTTTCACATTAATACTAATATTTCTGATCATGGTAGAAAATTAAAAGGCCTATTGCAGGTAACAGCATAAAATTATGTACTTTTGGTAAATTTTACTTAATTCTTCATGTTTGTTTACATACCTTATCAACATTTTAAAGGGTAATAGCTTGCTTCAACAAGAATATAAATACTTATTAGATCAAACGAAAACAGCAGCAATATCCAAAGAAAGTGTCACCAGGGTTCCCATTCTTTGATCTTAGTTTCTTGGCTTAAAGCTGTGGGAATTCACACAGCTGCTGCAAAATTTGAACCCAAGAAGCATCAATAAAACATATATTTTTTAATTGTAGTATTTCAGTTATTTGCTTATTGAACATCATAAAAAATAAAAGGAGTTCCTTATTTGTTGCTTTTTTGGATTTATCTAGCTCCTACAGAAGAGAAAGTTCATTCAGTAAAATGCAAATCTCTCTAGAGAATCTGAATATTTTTGCAGTCTGTAAAAGAAATAGGCATTTTTAAGCAGCCATTCATTTCAGGTTTTGGACTTCTGCTTCAACATTAAGTGAGCTGTGCCTTGAAAATGTGTATTTCTTTCAGCTGTCTGAAAAAGAACCCTAAGTTGGCCAATTATTTATAATGAGGTAAAAATTAGTCTGATCCAGACTTCTTTTGCTTGAAATCGATCTATCAGATAATGAAAAATCTCAGATTTTTGGTTTTTTAGCTCTTTAGAAAGAACGACATATTTTGAACTGTCAATTCAGTTGTGGCTTATTTGCTTCTACTCTCACTAATTAGTGCACTGTGTGTTACTTAATTCCTACATCTCCTCAGTATTTCACTTCATTTTATTCCTATTGTTACTGATATTTGATAAGTGACTTCCAGTCAGCTCCAGGTAAGAGGGAGAATTAAAAAGAAAATGGTTTATGGAGACAAAGACTCAAAATGCTTGCATTGATTTGCCATATTTGATATTCTATTTCCTTGTATTGGAACCTATAATATATATTTATAGACATGTTCTAGAAAACTTCTATCTGATCCTACAAAAAGTATTTTAGTAGATATGAGGGGTAGTACATAATCGCTTATTTATTGAGCTTGAGTAATAGCTAAGCAGCATGAAAAAACTGAAGCAAAAAATGAGTTTAAATGTGTTTAATTTTTCCTAAGTTTAAGCACTGAAATACTTTATCTCATATGCTCTAAACAAAATGAACTATTTTACTGGTTTTGGCTGGGATATAGGTAGTTTTCCTCACAGTACCTGTTATAGGGCTGTGTTTTGGATTTGTGCTGGAAACAGGGTTGATAATATAGAGTGTTGGGGTTTTTTTATTGCTGAGCAGGGCTTGCATAGAGCCAAGGCTTTTATGCTTTTTGTACTGACACCCTGAAAAGGAGGCTGAGGGGACATGGGAGGCGCCGCAGCCAGGACAGGTGACTCCAACTGACCAAAGCGATTTTCCTGACCATATAACATCATGCTCAGTATATAAAGTGTGGGGAAGAAGGCAAAAGGAAGCAACATTTGGAGGGATGATATTTCCAAGTTACCATCACACGTGATGGGGCCCTGCTCTCCTGGAGATGGCTGAACACCTGCCTGCCCATGGGAAGCAGTGATTTAATTCCTTGTTTTGCTTTGCTTGTGTGTGCAGTTTTTCCATTCTCTATTAAACTGTTTTTGTCACAACCCACAAGTTCACTTGCTTTTACCTTTCTGATTCTCTCCCTGATCCTGCTGGTGGGGAAATGAGGGAGTGGCTGTGTGGTGCTTGGTTGCTGGTTTACAATGCTGCATTACTGCTTCCTATCACCCACTGTTGAAACAGATTAATATTTAATTTTGAACATATGTACTCATGGAAATCACAGATAGGGAAAGAACCCTTCCAACTATTAATTCACACTGTTTCCATGACATTGAAATATTGCTTCCTACAATGTCTCTTGTCCAGATGAGCTTTAAGTGCCTTACGTGATTTAGCTGCCACACTTTCCTTAGCCGTCATTTTGACAAAGTAATCACACCCCGTTGACAGAAAGTTTATACAGACATTCAAGCAAGACATCCCTCCTGAATTTTCATTCTTATGATCTTATATCACTGATAACACTTGAAATAATACTTGCTCTATTGTTGGTGTATGCGGCTGTGCGTGGCAATATCCCCTCTTTCGCAAGCTGAAAAGCTAATTATGTGTATAATGCTCAAGTGAATGAATCACTGCGTAATCCCTAAACTTAATTTTTCTTGAAACTGTGGCCCAGAGTCAATATTTCTGCAGGAATGTCTGCATTAGCTGGTGGAGTGAAACAAGACGCTTTAACACAGACAGCAGAACCATTGATGTTGAGGACCTAATATTTACACTGGATTTGTTCTAAAGCATAATTCCAGAATTACTGTTATGCAGACTCAAGCCCCTTGAGACTGCATCTATCTTCCTGTCCAAAGTTATGTGAAAGGAGCCCCTTTTTGTGTTCTGATATTACTCTATTATGGAAATCAGAGAGGGGATGAAAGAGACATTATTTCCTAAGTACACTCCTGTCTAATCTAAAACCACCATGCAGATGCAGCTGGTTCCAAAGTACCTACATCTGAATTCAGTGACTGCCACAAAAAACTATACATCACAAATGAGATCATACATTTGGTCTATGACTTATCTCTGCAGCTCAAAATGCCTGTCATGATGCATTGTGGTCAGTGAAAAGGCCAAATTCCATCTGAAGTTAAAATTCAGTATCACAAAGACTTTTTCATTTAAGTGCTTTGCTACGCTTGTTTTCTATTTCATATCCTTGCTACAGGTTATATATTCTTGAATGTATCCAGTTGCCACATCTCTGTTGTGAACCTCACATAAGGTACAATTTTTTTAGTACTAGTAAAAATAATTAGCCATCAAAACAGTGCATTTAGGGTGATGTTATTCTCTAAAATGTAAAGTTTTTAAATTGAGAATAGATTTATTTCTCAAATACTGAGCCTTACTCATAATAAAGTTGTATAAAAATCACTTGTTAAAATTCTGTGGTTTGTGTTATGCAGGAGGTCAGACTAGATGATCATTATGATTCCTGCTGATCTTAAAATTTGTGGAACTGTGAAACATTTTGATATTTTATGTGCATATTACTAATCTTTTTCCTTGGAGGTTTTCATAACACCTCCCAAATGAATTTAGTATTATCTCTGAATTTCATTTACATGATGTAAATTCAGCTGAATATATTGCCATTTATCAGTGCACTGTTTGCAGTCCTTCAGCAAGTTTTCATTCTGTGTGACAGTGTTCATATCCATGCCAATTTGAATTAATTTTGTGAGCAGGATTTCATTTGACACTATATCAAATGCTTTAATAAAAGCTAGATATATCACATCTACTTTGTTCCCCTTACCAACTGACTTCGTCACTTTATCAAAACAAAGTATTCATGTTTGTCTGGAATGATTTGCACCTTTCTAAACTATTGCTAATTTTGATCATGGATCACCAAGTGAGAGGTGCTAAAGGGTGTTATAGACGTTTTCTTTACAAACTAAACCCTTTAAAAATGTAAGCGGCAATGAACCTCGCACGAATTTGTGAATTTGGAATGCATTCATGTTTTCTGTCTACTCACCTCCCACAGCTGAAAAACATGCATATTTCTCTGAGCTCTGAAGATTCTCAGAAATGGACGTTGTCAATAAAAGTGGTCAGAGTTCTATCTTAATTTAGTTTGTCTAACAAAGTAATATGAGTAATATATACTTTTTTCCCCCATTGTGCACAGTCATGAGGCTAAGGTTGAATATGACTGCCTTATGAAAATATTTTTAGTCATAAATTCCATCTTTCACACCTCTGAATATACAATAAACCAGAGAACTGGGCCCTCCAAGATTTGTTGCCTATCTCCCAGGCTCTGAAACTGACTGTATAAAAACTGTTACTAAGAATGTAGAAATAGAAAAATACAAACATCTCTCACACACCTGCATTCAGAAGAAGACCAAAAAAAAGAAAAAAAAAAAAAAGAGAAAATTAGAGTACACCTCTGCTAAAATTTAGACATCTAAATCTGGACTCTTCAACCCTTCACTGTCATACAAGGTCAAGTCTGAGAATTAAGTTAGTTCAGGATGAGTTGTTGTTGAAGACTTTGTTTTGCTGCATTCAGAGTGAAAAAGAACCAGTAAAGGTGAGGCTCTTAGATCATTTGTATACATGCCGGTATACATGAACACAAATTTTCTGTCTTTAAAAAATTTGGTCATGTACTCAAAGGAATATAATGACAAAAATCTACGCTCAAAAATTAATCAAAATACCTTTTAGTTCTGTTTCCCCGTGGAATTTAGGAACATTTGAATATGAATTGTCATCAGCTGGGTAGATTTATAAAATGGACAGCTTGGCAACCAAAAATTTTATTCGAATTATGCATGTAAATATTTGTAAAAGCAATGGCTGCTAGCAGCTATGACGGGGTGCCAATTTTCTGAAATAAGCTGTTGTACAAAGGCACTTCCAAAAATTCATCGAGTACAGTCTGTAAATGAAAATTAATCAACCGAAAGAAAAGAAATCTTGGGATAAAAATAGGTATTAAGTCAGGAGCCTCCATATTTATTTGAAATTACTGGTTTCTTCTTAGAGCCAAAACAAGATATTTGCTCTTTTCTCCACTCCCTTGAGAGGATATAAACAATTGTTATGATTACAATCTCTTGCTTCTTTATAAGACGTTTTGAAAGGAAGTTCAACATAGTATGGCAGAATGCAAATCAAGTGTCATACTTCATCATAGCTTACACAAAAACTTTGGGGCTCTTTAATTTTGTCATATATAAAGTAGCAAGAATGGCTGAAAAAAATTCTAAAATCTTTTGAGTTCCTTTTTCCTGTCTTTTACCTTTGTCTCCTCTCCCAAAATTTGCAATGCTTAAATACACAGTATTTACTTCCTTATTTTGTTCATTATTATCTAGTAAAGGATACCGTCTTCCACAGAAATATGGTAATTTATAAATTAATTCATAAATTAGGAGTTGTCATAGATTATAAATTGCCACAAGTAAGCTTGTCCAGCAATTCAAAAATAAGGGACCCTGTATTTCCAGCTTTGGTTTAGGTTATTGTGGACTTTTTTATTAAGCAAAAAAATTGAATTTATTAGTTTCCTAAGTGAAATAATTAAATGCATTCAAAAATGTTCTGCTTTTTTTTTTACCTAATAGCTATATAGGAACATTTTCACATTCTGAAAATAACTTTCAGTTATTTTACTTTTATTAGAGATGCTCTCATTAAGTCACTCTGATATCCCAACATAATCTTTTAGCTTCCTTGGCCTTTCTCCTCTCTGCCTCATTTGCTTAGTTCCCTTGGCTGCTTCTGCAAGATTTGTTGGTCATGTATCCAATCTCCTCCACAGCCTGTCCATTCTTCAGGCTGTTCAGCATCACACAGAAAGAAATACCCAAGTAAACCAGTGAACTGAATTTTCATTTTCTGTTTCTATTTATAGAACAGCAGCCAAAATAAGAATCTGCTTGGAGCTAGTTTCTTAAGTCTTCAACAGTGCAGGCAAAATATAGGAAATTAAATTTCGGAAGCAATTTTTTTCTGCCCAGTTTGCACCTATTTCACCGAGGCTGTTACTGTATGTAAGCACAGTTCCAGAAATAGGATAATGTGATATTTTGCACTTCATAAGTTTCTACTAGGTTCAGATCAGTAAATATCCAGATGAATATTCCCTTTGGCTTGATATTGATTTTTGCAATAGTAATAGGGAATTTCTATTGTTTTCAGGGATTCTAGAACAGACCTCATTTTTGTATAACTTAATGAAAGAGGAAAATATTCTTTATTTAAGAAATTATTGGGTACACTCTTCACAAAAGCAGCTATAAGCTGTAACTCCTCACTGCTGATGTGCCATGGCACATTTTTGTCTAACATATCTCTCTCCTGTGTTTTCATCTCATACTTTTCCAAGATAAAAGGGAGCTGGGGAGATTTAGTTACTGCTATAAGCTCAATTTTCTTTGGAATTCACATGTTTAATATTTAAAATTATAAATACTCTGTGTATTAGTAATCTTGTGTGCTTGTGGGGTGGGTGTGTGTGTGTCTACACAAAAATATGTACACCCCTGTGACAAATTAGCCATCTGTTTTAGCATTTATTTGTGACATGAGACAAAACTTCATATCTCAAAATAGACAAAATTGATTCTTCTCCCACTATTTTCTACATTTTACCAGAAATGTCGATGGGGAAATATTTTCAAAGCAAAACAAATACATTAGCATAGCACTCTTCAAATTCTGGTCTATTTATCTGCAGTTATATGCAAACCATAGAGAGAAAGGATAAATAGTTTCAGAATTAACTGCATGATCTGAATGTATACCATACTCTGCAGATCTCTGCTCACACTGTCATTTTTGTTCACATATTTGGCACTAGAACTTGCAAGAAGTTTCTGAGTAACAGCAGAGGGGGTCATTTCTGCAATGTCATACTGCCTGGGAGAAAAAAAAGAAGTCCAGAGGAATAGTAACTCAGTAAGGGGTGATAAAGATGATAATATATGCAGTGCTCCTAAGTATCATGGATTCAGTGTAGGAAGAAGGGGAAAGCAAATGATAACATGTGCTGAAGAGCTTTATATCCAACTGTACAATTTCTTGAAATATATTATTAACAGGTTGTGAAAACCCTATATTATTTTAAAGATATTGGTTAGCATGCCATTCAATTAAACTGTATTATTAAATATAGACTTCATTGAAGAAAATTCAGTGACATCTGAAAGTTTCATGAGGAGGCAATTAACTACCAGTTATCTATGAAATAGTGGTTGCCAGCATTTGTAGACATCTGCAGCATATGAGAATGGCCATCTCTACCTTGCACAGTATCATTAAACTTGAAGATCAGTGTGTGCTATAGAAGAACTACACTCTATGGGTTGCTTTACATAAAGTGAGGCCGTCTTAACTAGCACAACTTCAAGGGAGAAATACAAAAATAGAGACATGCCATATGTGCCTACAAGTGATCATGGAGGTTAAAGTTTATGAGTAAGAATGCAGCTCACATTTCTTGATTGCATTTGGCTGTAGAATCTTTTGAGTTTTATTTGGGGGGATAATAAGTTGTTTGATTTTCAGTTTGAGATAAAAACTGAGCAGAAAAAATGTCTGGTAATTTTTATACTCTTATAAATCTTTTTTCTGAATTGGTTCAGTATCTACATCTTGGTTTTTTTATGTGACTTTCTTTCCAAACACTATTTCTTTTTAAATAGAAACTTGTGTTTGTCAGCTAGTTCTCCAGGGTCTTTTCCTATTACCTCCTTAAAGAAGTGCTTAGACCTTCCAGAACAAATTCTGGAAAAGCTTTCTCAGCAGAGTTTTCCTTGAGGTGAGGTTTGTTGATTTCCATTTTAGAATTCTTCCTATGAAAAGGTTTTCTATTCCCTCACCTGTGCTCTTAGTGGATGACTGATACCTGTGAGCTGCTGCATTCTCAGAACATAAATTCTTCCTCTCGCTCTACGCTATCAAAGTACCTGATATGAAAACCTAATATGACCTGTTGGTCAACTGTTTAATCCAGTTTTGGTAGCAGGGTTACAAGTTCCGTTTTGAGTGCACTTTTGGCACCCCAGTTAAAATTGTGTTAGGACTCCCTCTATATAACAACAATCCCAAACTGATATAGCTGGGAATGGATGGAAACCTCTGTACTTTATGTGCTCAAGTTTACTCCTTTGTGGAATGATATGCTACTACCAAAATGTACGTGAGTGAAGGGATAAGCTATTGGCCAGTTTAGAAAGGTATCTCATGGACTGGAGCTGAAATGATCCCTTGGTGTGAGGAACTGGTTTGTCAGCTGATGAAAAGGTAGCACGAGCACAGCAAATTATGCAGACAACCTGAGACATACAACATTATGCAGACAACATTAATTTCCAAAGTGGATTTCTTCAGAGTTGTTTTAGCATGACACTCAGTCCTGTTAAGAGGTGCTTTTCTTCAAACCCCTGGAATTTCCCTGTTGTGATTTCAGCCAGAAATGGGAATGCTACTAATCCCCTGACACAGAAACCAGCAGAGGTAAGATCAAGTCTAGGTCATTCACATATTAGCTGGGGGAGCAAAACAAGCAGCACAATGATGAGAGTTAGGAGAAGTAAAATTAGCCACTCTCTACTGCTCTCTTGCCAAGGCAAGGAGAAAAGGGGCAAAAAAAAAAATCTATGAAAGATTTGTCATCCTCCTCAGTTTCCCTCTGGGACAGAGCTCCTGTGTGCTGCCCCTCCTCCCCCTTCTAACCCTTCAATTTTGGCTGGCCCCAGGATTAGGAGCAAGCCCCTCGCAACCAGAGCTTCTATTGGAAACAGAAGTTCCATCTGCTGAGGGTTTATGGGACTGGACCCATAATTTGCTCAATTACTAGTGTAAAGAAAACCATAGGGAACCTGAGTAACAGCAACTCCTAACCAAGCACATTTGCACTTCATCTGAAACTCAGTATGATTTATCAGGATCACACCCCCTCCTTCTCTGGGATCTAAAGCAATTTGTGAAGCTTAAATCAACTATTAAATGTATAACTAGGAGATAAAATCACAAACCGAGATCTAATTGGTATAGCTTAAATTAAGTTTTACATTTATTGCTGGGAGATAAAATTTGGATAGAATAACTATTACAACAGAATTAAGTAAAAGAAAATAGGTATGGTGTGGGACCTATGGTAATTTTTATTTAAAACACATGTCTGATGGAGGCAGCAGTCTGCGAAAACATCTGATACTACTACACTGTAATGCCCATTTACTAGACCAACACCCTTCTGAGCAGTGAGGCAAAAAAATTAAATCTTAAACACAATGTTGGTTTTGGAAAATATATAAGAACATAGGAAGTTTAGTCAATAATGCAGGCAGGTTATGTGTACTGACTACTGCAATAATCAATCTCCCAAGGAAGATTTTTTATGGGCAAATTTTTTATGAAGGTTTAAAAGTACATTCTAACAGAAACAAAACAACCGGGACAGATAAACTGGTGAAGATAATTACAGAATATTATTATCCAAGGAGACTGAGAGTAAAAAGAAAATAAATGAAGAAATTAAACTTAAAACAGTGTAGTTTATTTCCAGTATAACAGACCTTGCCTTAGGTTTTTCGTGTTCTCATTTCAGTATGTCCTTTTCATCTCCTTTTACAATTTTATAATAGGAAATATTGAATCATGTTTGTGTATCAGTTATTCTTCTTGAAAAGTTCAACAATTCTCTTCAATAGATGCAATTTGTTAGTTTCAGAATTAGAGAATAATCTAGGTTGCCAGGGCCCCCTGGACATCGACTGGTGTAGTCTTAGCTGAAAGGAAGGCATATTTTAGAGATAAGTGATGTTACTCAGGGTCTTGTCTCGGCAAATATTCAATTTCCTCGAAGAGACAGCCTCTCTCAGCAAGCCATATTCAACTTACTCCATTGCTTGACCAGCGTCACTGTGGAGTTTTTTCCACATCTTTAAAAGGAAATCCCTTTGCTGCAGCTCGTGTCTTGTGTCTTTCCTCCTTCCAGTGTGCACTTCTGAGAAGAGTCTGGCCTTGACTCCTGTATTACCACTAATTAGGTGCTTGAAAATCTTGATTAAATACTTTCTCTTGATCTTCCTTGTTAAAATTTTAGCACAAACTCTATTAAATCTTAAATGTAACAATTTTTTGGTCACTCAAAATTTGCAGAAACCTGGACACCATACCTATAAGAAGGAAGGAGACAATAAAAGTTGGTATAACAACTTCCACAAAGCCCATTTTTCCTTCATTATTAATAAGAATTTTTTTTTAAAAAATCACTACCTATGTTTTGCCAGACCTTTCCAAGCAAACCTGTCAGGAAATCTCTTTTCTTAGTCTTCTAAAGCAAGGTGAAATATCAGTGTGAACAGAAGTGTTCTAAGGAGAAAAGCACAGGAGATAGGCTCAGGCATAAAAATATTCAAAATTTCTCAGTTCTTCACACAAATGAGAACAGCTCTTAAGTGAGCACTTGCTGGAAGAAAGCACTCTTACCTGCACAGGAGAGTTCATGCTCAAAAGATCATACTATGAACTCTGGCTGAAAATCTCCAGCCTGAATTGCTCTGTTTAATAAAGATGATGACTGTTCAGTGACCTCTGTCACTGAGTGTTTCTTATCCCCACATTGCCCAACAGATCTGTAAGTGTTTGCACTTGTGCAAATACTTTCTTATTCCTGACAGATCCCACTGAAAGTTTGGCATAGTTAATATTTTTAACCTCTTTTTTTGTTGTTTTTAATCAACTTTTACTTTTTTAGTGGTTCAGGTATTCTCCATTCTTACATTTCAGCATAATTTAGTCCTGGAGCTCAAAGAGATTTCCAGAAGACAATTTTAATTATACCTTGCTTTTCATGGATACAGGTTCAGATAACTGGAATATCCTCCATATGGAAGAGATGGAGATATACCACAGGCAGGTAAAGTGAGCTGAGCTTAAGCCTAGTTTTAGGATTAGCCTTTGCCACCCTTATTTCCATTAAGAAGCTTCCAAAAGAGGCTTGTAGTAGAGGAAGATGTTAATCTCCTGAGCTGAAGCAAATAACTGCAACAATTCTTGTGAATGACAGCCACTTCCAGGCACTTGCTGCATGGCATCTGAAGCAGGTTATCACCAGGGACAAAGAAATATAATGTGGGTGTTCTGCATTTCAAAGCCGCATTCCTAGGCAAAAGCCTAATTTTTAATGCCCTTTTCATCTCCCTTTAATATCTCTACTTGACAAACCTTCGCTTCTCCATAATGGATATTGTGTGCCCATATCATCATTACTCACCTGCTCCAGGCGCCTGTAGACAGGTACATTAAAATCAGCCCATTTGGTTTAGCCTCTGCAGCTCTTTTTTTTCAGAAGGCACATGTTGGGGTTTAGCCCCAACCAACAGCCAAGCCCTACAAAGCTGCTCAGCCTCCTACCAGCAGGGCTGTGGAGACAATCAGAAGAGTAAAAGATGGAAAACCCATGGGTTTAGACAAAGACAATTTAGCTGGGAAAGCCAAAGATGCACACACAAGCAAAGCAAAACAAGAAATTAATTCTCTGTTATCCTTGGACAGGCAGGTGTTCAGCCATCTCCAGGAGAGCAGGGCCCCATCACATGTAATAGTGATTTGGGAAGAGAAACACCATCACTCCAAATATCCCTCCTTCCTCCTTTTTCCCCTGACTTTATATACTGAGCATGATGTCATATGGTCTGGAATATCCCTTTGGTCAGTCAGGGTCGCCTGTCCTGGCTGTGTCTCCTCCCAGCCTCCCACATACCCGCAGCTTCCTTGCCAGCGTGGCAGTATAAAAAGCAGAAAAGGCCTTGGCTCTGTGCATGCCCTGCTCAGCAATAAAAAACAACCTCTTTATTATCAACTCTGTGTTCAGCACAAATCCAAAACACAGCCCCACACCAGCCACTGTAAAGAAAATGAGCTCTACCCCAGCCCAAGTCAGCACAGCATTGGACAACAGAGGGTCGAAGGGATACACTGAAAAGCATCTTTCAAATAAAACTTTATGTATGCTTTGAAAATTATACCCTGTACAAGAGAGTATTATAAAGAACCTACACTTACATATACAGCAGCATATATAAATTCCATTGAACATCCCCCCAAATCTCCCTGCTCAAAAAGAAAAAAAAAAAAAGAAAAAAATGAAACAGCTTCTTCATTGTGTCTTTGTGAACCTTTGCTGACCATTCATTTCTTTCTAGGTCTAGAATCTTTATCCACCTGATGACAAATAGAGGGGCTGAAAGGAACAAGAAATTCCCCAGTCCCTCTCCACAAATTCATTTTCAAAACTAAATACTTTAGCTTCAGAACAAGAAATTCACAGATTAAACCGGTCTACTCTGAAGTACAAAGCATGTGGCAATAGAAGTCAGGTTCTCATTAGCTGATGCAAGTACAGTTCTGTTGAATCCCACAGAGGTGTCTGCATTACCATTAGCAACAGTAATATTGTTAAAATTACTTGGGTTTTTTTCTTTGTTATCCACAGAAGAAGAATACATACTACTTGAGTCAAAGTTCTTCATGAGCTCACTTTTTAATTTTTCCTCTTTCATTAATTCTTATTAGCTTGTAAAGCCTTTGACTCAGGCTCTGTAACTCTTCTCGAGTACTACATTAAATTGGGATATCACAATATACAGAAAGTAATATTCAGGCTTTCCCCTCATTTGACCAAGGAATGATTCAAGTTTAGCTTAGATACATCTTTAGAAAATAATAGCATTTCAGATATGTGTGTTCAAAAACTTATTTAAAAACTCCAGAAAAGTAAAACTAATACTCCTCAGAAATCCAAGAGGAGTGATTATATTTCTTTGAGGAATTAACATTTGGATATGTAGCCAAATACTGTTTCATCTCCTTTGCCAGCTACATGATCTGTGCTCTGGGTCAATACTTATTTAATAGGCTATTTTGAACATTGTGGGAGCAGGTTTTATTGCATCTTTATAATAGTCATCTGTAACTTACTCTTTCAATTTATTTCATGAGGAAGACTTACAAGCAAGACAAAACTTTAGAATTGTACTAGGAAACCACCTTTATATATTTTACATAATTTAAATTCTTATTTTGTTTGAGCATTTTTTCAAACATTTTTCCCCTTCATTTTCTTATTAAATTACAATTGAAAGCAAATTGTTTCCTTTCCTTTCTTAGCACTAAAACTAAACAAGTAACAAGAACTCTGTGTAATATCTTATCTTATTTTCAAGAGAAAAAAGAATATTTCTTTTAAATTTTGTTTGTTTTTCGGACTGCAGTGGGAAGTGATTGCAATAGAAAATTTAGGAATACCCTGATAACATGACAAACTGAGGTGAATAAATGAAGCAGGCTTTAAAAGTCTGTGGAGGGGAATAGAAAAAAGGAAAAAAAATCAGAAATATTTATAGTAGTAGGCAATTGTAATAGAAATTATATGTATTATAGTGATAATTCTATGGGTGGGGTAAGATACATGTAGCAGCCTGAATCAATCTGAATATTTTTTTCACTTGTCCTGGGGTGGCATAATGATATCGTGTATTCCCTATCGTTTTGTATGCTTGACCAGAAATATGGTCCTGTAGCTTTAACTGTGTCCCGCAGCTGGGAGCTCTGCCGCCAGCGCGGGATGTTTTGAAACTTTCCCCAGCTCTCCTACGGGGGAGTGAGAAGGAAGGGACACTGTTTTTTTTTTCCTCCTCAGTCAGTTGCTGCTGCTGGTGGCTGGTGCTACTGGTGTGGCTGCTGCTTGGGTTGGTTTTTTTTTTCCCTCCCTGAGATTGTTTTTCGTCGTTGGACCCTTTTCTTCAGCTTGCTTTCTCATCCAAGAACCTGAGGAGCCCCGGGGGACAGCGGACGAGAATCGTCCAGGGAGCCACCGGAGGAACATCACCTAGCCCCTTCGGGGTCCCCCCGGAAAGGGGAAGCTACGCCTGAGGAAAAGGACACTGAGTTCATCAGCTGTTTGTTCAGGTTTTCTGCCCCCTTTTCCCCTTTCCCTTTCCACTGTGTGGTCTGTTAATTAAACAGTTCTTCCCACTTTAGGCTGAGATATTCTGTGTTGTGGGGGGAGGGGTGCCAGAAACCTCTGCTGTGGGGGGAGGCACCTGCTCGGAGTGCTTTCCACCTAGGATATTTGTCTCTAATCCAAGACATCACTACATTCCAATTTTTTTAAAAATAAGCATAATGAAAATGATGTTTCTCTTAGCACTAATAAAATTTAAAAAAAAAAAAAAATCAGACACATAAGCATGTATCTATCCATTTTGATTTATCTAAGTGGAAAAGAACAGAGCAGACTGAGTGGTACCTAACAAATAGTAGATAAGTTACCTGTAACTATGGAAAGACAGCATAGGAAGGGTTGGCTTCAAGAATTGATGCAGAAAGACTATTTCAGAACAGCAATTTCAGTGGAATTAAAACATGTATTGAGTTAAAGTGACATGAGAAAAAAATTGAGTATGGTATTTGTCAGGATTTTTGTTTGTTTGTTTGTTTGTTTGTTGGCTCGTTTTGTTGGTTTGGTTTTTTTTCCTTGACAGGGGGATAAGTTTTCAAGGTGAAAATTCTCATCTGGGGGAAAAAATGAAGTAAAATAAACACTAGGAATGCAAAACCAAGAAAAACTATGTGATGACAGAAAGTGAGAATGATCACAGCCACTGCCTTCCACGGACCAGACCCCCAGACATTAAAACCCTGACAGTAGTGAAAATGTAATTAAGAGACTAAAGGCTAAGTAGCAGTTTGATATTAAATATAAAGAAATCTATCAAAATATCACAATTCAGTTGTGTCTACGTATCTCATTACTTATATTTTGTAACACTTATTCCTCCACCTCCATTTTGTTTCATATTGAGAACTTGGAGCTATAACATTTGATAAGATAAAGCAAGAAAGGCATTGCAAAATATATCTGTGAGTAAAATCAAAGCATTTTAGTATTTATCACTAAAATAATATTTCTTTACTAATAACCTTTTCAGGTAGTCATCAAAAAGTTAAGAGTTGAGAAAGTTTGCTCTGAAGAGTAAACTTTTCTCTTACTTCTTTCCAATACCAGACGAAAGGAAGGAGGAAGGTATTTGTTATTATAAAATAATGGAATTAATATTAAGAGGAAGAATCAATCATGATAGACAAATAATAAATTGGTATGAAATAAGCAAGGAAGTCTTTTGCAGAACTAATGGAAATAGTTTGACATATTGAGAGGAGAAGAAGCAGATGAGCCTCACAGAATGAGATGTATATGGATTCCATTACAGAGTTAAATACATTTTATAACAACATATTTACAAAATGTATTTTGCCTGAATTTTCACTAAATTGTTTCTCAATCCTGATGTCTCTCAAAGGAATTAAATTAATTTTATTCTATCCACACTCTTCACAGAATATGGAAACGACTTGTCCATGTAAAATGATTCACTGATTTGAATCAAGTATTCTTAATTTATCTTTTATAATTCAGCCAGCAATAATGCAAACTTGGTTGGAACAGAAATTGATTGAATGATGGTGAACAGGAGCGGAATATACTGCAAAGCATAATTTTGAGAGAAAGCCTTCACTACTGCATTGTTAAGATTTGTGCTGTCTTATTCTAGTACTGTTCCAGTGAGTGACACTGTTTCCACTGAGCATCTCTGAAAGGGGAGATCAAGGCTTATTCAGGGTCTTACTACCCAGCCTTCTCTGGGGTCTAAACTATTGCAGTGACACAGGTAGTTTGGTGAGCAAATGTGCTTTCATATTTTTTTAATCATACCAAGTGAACCTAAAAACTTCTTCCGTGGTCAATTCTGCCTTTTACCAAGAGGACTAATACAATTTCTTCAAAATCTGAGCATAAGGCCAGCTCTTCAGCTGCCATAAGAAAATTATTTCTTTTGATTTTGTCTCTGCTTTGCCCATTTGTGCTAATGGTCTCTCCAGGTTATGCATAAACTTCAGTGATGCTGTGGATTCCTCTTCCTGGCAGGCACTGCACTCACTCAGAAGTCACAACATCAAAAAAATATATTTTCTAGGTGGCTCAGAAGGGCAATGTGAAGAAAGAAACTATATACCATGGATTATCTGATCTGAAATTTAATCCTTCCTCTGGCAAAAGGGACCAAATGGTTAAACACAGGACAAGTGCACTTGGACATTATAGAAGTAGTTTACAGCTTGTTTAACTCTGCTGTTGTCAGAAAATCTTCCAGAGTCCAGGCTTGTAGATGAGTATATCTGGCCATGATCTGGTACCTGGAATTTTCTGTGGAAGGCAAGAACTGAAAGGAGCTTGCTGTTTGTTTTGATATTATTGTATTGCTGAAACCAGAGCAATGGTGAGACTATTTCAGAACTAGTATATCACCCAGAAAGCAGAGGCCTCTGCTTCCAGTGTTTCCCTGGAGGGAAGTGTTTGAATCCTTGTACTTGCTCCCTCAGATGTCCACACGGATATGATGAAGTCTTCTTTTTCTCTGCTGTGTCTAATTTGAGAGATGCTTTTATTTTGAAGTTTGATTTGAAGTTTTGTATGTAGTTGTCTATAAAACATCATTTTTCCCTAAATACATTTTATTTTTCTATTTCAGAACATGTTTCCCATATACATAAGTGTATGCTATGATTTTAAACCTATGTCCGAGACTGCATTTATTACTCATTTAAAATATTCATTGTACTGCAATGCTGTTTTGAAGAATGAACTCTAGTCACAATCTTTACACAAAGTTATAGCTACTATGTGGAAGACATTTACTCACAAGCAGTCTCCAACCTGGTATAAATAGCAGTGGGTTGGTATTTATGTCCTGACGGAAAGTTATGAGCAACCAGAGCAAGTATATTTAGGCTTGTTTTTGAAGGTCTGGCATTGTGACTTTTCTTAGATCCTGAATAGGAAGCTTGTAACTCATGTTCTCCTATGAGAGTGACTAAAAGTTAGACATTGCATTGTGTTTTTTGGTATCTAAACCCTTTATTTAAACTAGCATTTATATTCCTCCTCTGTCTCCTTCAGATGTGCCTTTGAATTAATCTCCTCTTTGACAAGAAAAACTCATCCTTGTGAGGAGACTTTCTTTTGCAAACAATCATTTTTTTAGCATCACAGCTCAACAGGGTGACTGGGTACATCAGGAGAGTTTTATTTCATTTATCCATCTATCTACCATTCCTTGCTTTAGGGAGAATTTTAGGAAAACTCTTCTTTCTCTCTCTGCTCAGTATAAAATCAGCAACAGAAACAAGAGTAATCCCTGGGTGTTATATGCCAATTCTTTTCCAGCTTTCTTTATTTTAATCTTGTCTTTTCAGCATTTCATGTTTAAAGTATTATTTATCACCAGCTCAGCTGGCGACTAAATGTGCTGTCTAATACCCACGAGATAAACAATACTTTTAGGCATTTCTGAGGGATATCTGTATTTGTTTTCAGGTTAGTAACAGCAAGCTGCTGAATGTCCAGATATCCTGGACTAATAGCTACAGGGAATGCACAAACTGACAACAAGGTATGCTGAGCAGATACTCTGGTGTATCCTAGCACTGAATTTGCTATGCTCATGTTGCATGGAAATACAGCTCTGCTCAAGAAATCTTGGGAATAAATCTGGAAGAACCACCTTAATTTCAAATGTTGGAATGTATTTTTCAGGCTGCATTTTCTTCCTTCTCTAGGCAGATGCCCAGGCCTGGCCTAAGCAGTGGGCCCTAAAAACGATTACCAAAGGCACTAGGACACAATGGATAGCATTGCAGTTACCTTTCTACACAAATAAAGGCAGCACATTAATCTCAGAATAAGTAGTGTTTCTTATATGTAAACTAACTAGACTAGCTCTATGCTAGTCTCTATGGGGGGACACAGATGTATTCTGCATATGGGGAGCTGCAGAAACACAATTTAAGTTTAAAGGCTTCTGTTACATTTTGAATCCACTGAGAGAGAAAATGCAGAAGCAGATTACTGTTGTACTTGTATTCTTTCCCCTGAAGTTCTGTCTAGACATATATGAGTACACACATTGCAAGATTTAGAGTTACACGGGAAAATATTTTAAAACCTAAGTCTAAAATAAAGGTTTAAATTATTAAGAATAAAAGTAGATGTCACAAGCTTCCTTACTGCAACACCGATTTTGGATTAAATTCCCTACCTTCTTGCCCTTTCCTCCAAATGTTTTCCAGCATAAACTGTAATTTTCTTAAGGAACTGTCAAAATTTGAATATACTGTCCAATAACTTGTCTAATTATGTCAAATAGCTGATTAAATTCAATGAAATTTAGATCAGAGCTCAAAGCTCCCCCCAAAAAACCTGTATTTTGGTAAGATTTCTACCTTAAGATTAAAACATTTATGTACATTATTTTTTTGGGATAGTACTTTTGGAATCTAATTTCCCATTACAAAAGAAATTCAGATGAAGTAATCTCTGTTAATTTCCCATACAACATGCTGATTTTAGACTACTGTATTATGTTGTCCCTTTTAATTCTTTATACCACTTCATACTGTGAGTTTTAATGGGTTTTCAGAGAATTCCTTTTTCTCTCCCTGCTAAGCAGAATATGTATTTACTGAAACGTTTGTTTATGGGTTCTTCCTTCAGCGTTTCCAGCTGTGTTGTAGTTTAGCAAATTATAGCAAAGGTCATTAATATTTTTTGCTTGTTTGTTATCTGCTGTAAGTCTACAGATATTTAGTTTTAATATTTGTTTTTGAAAGTCTGTTTTCCCTACTTTATTTCCTGCTGTGTATGTGAGCTACTGAATAATATTTCAAATGAAAGCTGATCTAATGGAGGGGGTTTGCTCTACATTTAAGATACCTGTCTGAAATTATTGTCTGTAACCCTGGAAATTTTCTGAGAACTTGAATATTCCCTAATAAATAGTACTAATTTTTTTTACTGTCACTAACATTTCTTCACCTTTCTGCCCTAATAATCTACAAAATAATCTGATGTCTTGTGTAAAGGGAATTTGCTGGTGTAAGGAAGGATTGAAAGAGAAAAGAAGGGAATAAAATGGTAATTCTGGTATGGATATTTTGGGATAAATTTGAATTTACTATAGTAAATATTTCAACATTTCTGGGACATGAAATTGGAAAAAACAATTATTTTCTGCTTTTGAAAAGGAACAAATGTGGAGAATATCTATGATATTTTTGGTGTTTCCTGCTTTTTAATTGAGGAGAACACCCAGATGTTCTCTGGTACTTAAAACTTAGAAAATCATGGAGTTGCTTGAATGGTTTCTCAAAGGTCTCCATTAAAAGATTGTTTTAGTTGATGAATTATTTCCTTTTTTCTGGTACAAAATTGAATGTCAAGCAATTATTTAACTTTCTGTTTCACTCAGCAGGTTGTTTAAGAAAATAAATCTGATCATCAGATAAAATGAAAGCTGTATCACAGAGAGATTCTTGTTACCTTTGCATCTGGTAAAAGTGAGGTTTTTCATCTTTCAGAGTTCCACCACAGCCTTTCATGAAAGTTTCTAAGTTTATAAAGCCATTTTCTGCACTCAAAGCATGGTAAAAATTAGAATGTAACCCTTGTCCTTCCCGAAATTCTGAAGTCAATGGAAGTTTTCATACTAAATTACAAAAGTCCAGACCAGGAAAAAAACTCAGCAGATCTTATACAGCAATAATGTCTGTTTCCTATTGACCTGGACAGAAATAACTTTTGTGATGAGAGGCCTTATGATGTAATCCATTATTAATATGCTGAATCATTCAATCAATTTTAAATATTTGATTGCTTGCTTCTCATATAATATGCATGATACCTTCCTACATAAAATTATCTATATTCTAGGTGCCCATAAAGATTACAGAGTTTTTATTAATAATCTGCCAGTAATTCTTTCATTATTTAGCAATGAACTTTAATTCTATTTTTAACAGTCTTAGATAACCCCAGCCTACTATCAACATAAAACCAGAATGAAAAGTATCAACACTTCAAATAGGCCATAGGAAACCCCCTTAAGGACAAATAATGTGATCATTAGATATGGAGGAAGTAAAAAGAAAAAAATTCTGTATAAAAAATAAAAGTGATTCTTTTGTATTGTCATTTTTAATGGAAAAAAATTTAAGAAAGAAATTATATTGTATTACAGCTCTGTTTGCAGCTGTATTTCTAAGAAAGCAAATTCGCAGGTGGTGTCTACAGCAGCTCGTCTACAGATTAGCAAATCAAGATTTAAGAATGTAAGCCATTAAAGCTTCTTCTTATATCAACTTATAGACTGAAAAATCCTTATAGAAACTTTCAGACTGAGTCAACCCTTAAATGAAATCAGAATAACAGAACATATTTACTCATGGCTTGCAAGGTCTAGTCCATGTGTTCTGCTACCATTGTATTTAAGAGGTCACTACGTCTTTCTACGGATGTAAGTCAAAAGAAACTAGTTTTAGCTGTCTTCTCTGAAGTCTTCAACTTCTTAAGTATGTTACCAGAATATCCACCAAACTGGACTGCCTTTAACAGGAGAACATTAATTTTTGGGGTCTTTGTGAGGTCACATGGTAACTGTTAGAGAGCTCTGCTACTGTAAGACTGAATGCTCTAAATTTTCTGAGAAACACGGGCATTTGGAGCTGGATATAAACTTTTAGTAATAGCACAATTTTTGACATTTCTAGGTTTAAGCAGGTGGTGGAAAAAGATTTCCGTGGTTGAGTATTAAAAATATGTTTCAATTATGTCCTACATTGCAATGACAATCCAAAAATTTTGTGCTGTGCTAAATCTGTTATTTATTGATATCTCTAAGAGACTGAGGTATGTATCAGTCATTCCTTAGCCTGCTTTTTAGATTTTTAGGTCTTTATGGAGTAAAGTAGACCTACTTACAAATTATGAAAATTCTAATTTAAGCATAAATTCTAGTTTTTCTTCCTTTCTAAAAATATTATGTAAAGAAATATTCGTACTAGGTCTCAGGATAGGTTTATTATTTTTTTAATTCTTTTTTAATGTTATGCTTAAGTAGAACTGATATATAGATTTTGTTTGTAAAATGAAAATTCTGGATTTTGTTTAAGTTAAATCCTATTCAGTGGAAAATAATGCCCAATAGACATATGTAAATAAACTTATTTACAGTGCAAAAGATCTTTTACTCTAATTATTTTTTTTATTATTCTTGCAAATATGCCTTTTCCCTACACAGTAATATAGCTCTACAGAGAGTCCTGAAGAGCACTGGTTCAACCATTTTAAACAGAATTCAATCAGGTTGGATTATATGATACTCTCTCTTTACTTTAGTTTTTTAAAAATCTTAATGGATTTGTGATATCTAATGCTGTGCATCTTAAATAAAGCTTCTAATTTTTGCAAGCTTAAAGTATTGCATTAAAGTATTTATTGGGAAGGGAGTGGGAAATAAGAGTACATGGTTTATTGGGTCACCAGCTTCTAGAAAAAAAACAAACCAGTTGCACTTCTGTCTATAGAAACAACCTAACAGAAGAGTTTTCCAGTGGTGTGGTTCTCTCAGTTCTAACATGTCTTTTTGTGTATGTAGGTATATTTTTTTTCTGGAAAGGGAATTAAGCAAAAATAATATTTTCTGTGGGCAAGCATGGAGATAAATCTGAATGCAAAAAGGAGAAGATTATGATGCTACACTGGAATTATTTTTTCTTTGTTTCTGTAATTCATCAAAGAGAAAACCAAAACCAAAGAACTTCCTAAAACTGGGAAAAAATATTAGTAAACATCTAATTTCCATCACTGCTAGTAGCCCACGTTGCTGAGTCGTGTTGTCTTGGTCTTGCCTGTGCTCACTATGCAGAAAATTCAAATCTAGAGAATTTTCCTGCGAAGCCATATTTGGTTCTACACAGATATAAGGGATTTTGCTCCATGTGTAGCAGGCAATATACACAGTTTAACACATCCCTGTAGTATCACATTATATCTTAATTTAAAAAAAAAAAAAGCAAATGAAATTCAGCTTACTAGGAAAATTTATTTCTTTACTTGATGAGTAACTGTCATAATCATACAATAGAACCAAAACATGCTACTAAGGAATCAAATATTACCCTATGTCTTTAACTTCCATTTAAAGCCTCACACTTTAGTGTTGTGCTTGTCTCCCTGTTTAAAAACAGAATGTATTGCACACTGATGAATTATGTAAAAAGATTCTCATAACTCTTAGCAACATCACTCTGAAATTCCTCTCATTTACTGTGCAAATACATCATACAAATGCATAATACACTCCTATTTTTATACTTCTTTTATTATTGTGATAATTTTTGTGCATCAGACTATAATTATGCCCTTATTTAGATGCATGTTTTAAATCTACCGTTGTGACAAATGTTTAAATCCTTGTCTCAATTTGAATTGCATAGCTTCTAGTTCATTTATATTTTTGGAAGAATTTCGTTTATAAAATCTATAGTAAGCTAATATGGTATGCATGGAAAATGAATTTGTTCATTCAACTAGAATTTTCTGCTGAGTTGAGCCCTTTATTTTTCACTGAGTTACCCTTCCATTAAAATAAAACATCTGAAAACCAGCCAGCAATTCTGTAAGGCCAACATCAAATATATTTAGAGAGCTCAACACCAGAACACCCCAATCAAAACAAAACAAAAACCATGGTTCTGTATTATTTCTTGTTGCATGTCTAGTTTCTAAACAGTGCAACTGATTCTGAATCTCCTTTAGAAGTCTGAAGGGTTCATCACATGCTTTAAAGATGACTAATACAAAATAACAAATGCTGCATGAAAGGAGCACAGACAAGAGAGATCCAGTTAAAACTGAGTTTTAATATGTTCAGAAGTATTTGCACATTTTTAATTAAAAGAAAAACAAACCAAAAGACAAAAATAAGATTAATTTAAGAATTAGTAACCCAACAGCAGAAAAGGCAGATTTTGATTTTAAAGATTGCTTCCAGAGGTTTAGATTACTCTTATCTAATTTATGCACATAACCTTAACGTGTTTCTTCTGAGTCTATCCACCCTAGAAATTTCTTTAGTCCTTAAAGTGTCTTCAAAAAACAGACATATATCATCCTTTGGAAGTACCTGTCTCCCTATATTAATGTTTTTATTATGTTTATCTTTATAACAAAGATTAGGATCATGAATGCAGCTGTAAGTGAAGTTTCTGTCATAATCATTACCTGTCTACCAGCATGCAGCAAATGCAAATGGTACCCATAAAGGAGTAATTACTTGCCAATACCACTTTATTGCTCTTAACATTCACAAGCTCATAAGAACTGTAAAGAGAAGTGCCCAACGAAACAGCATTTCAGGAAATTGTCTCCTTTTCTTCTCCCTCCTCCTGGATATTAAGTGAAAAAATTCTTGTCACAACAATTAGTGACTAGGCCAAAAAATAATTTTTCAGAATTCTGCTTAACGCTTACTCAATGACTGTGAAAAAGGAAGAGGGAACAGGCTTCAGTCTCAGCTGTACAGGGGTTAGAAGACACTTTTAGAACTGTGTACGGGAACCAAGGACCTTGATTTTATGAGAAATTACAATTTGGACACTACATCACCTTGTAGGTCTGAGTACTGTGGCTTCATATCAAGTATTCATGGCATTCCAATAAAAAGCAAATAACTGTCAATAAAATTCTACAAAATTCAAATATCCAAAAGAAACTTTTTTCCTTTTTATTTCTTCTTTAGTTGTGGTTCTGGGAGCATGTGTATGTGTGTATTTCTCTTTCTAGTAGGTTATGAAATGGCTTTACATGCCTCTGAAAGCTCCTAATGAACTGTTTTTATTTTGCAGTCTGATCTTTACAAAGGCACAGACTAACATTCTGAAGAGGGGCACTTCATTAATTGAAACTCCAAAATAAGACATGTACATGGAGTTTGTTTGTGAAGATCCAGTTTCAGAATCCAGGGCTAAATTTGCATCCCTTAAAAGATTCAGAAAGACCAGATAGCATTTTGTATTGTTAATATATGTCTCTGAATTATACAATTTTTATGGCTCATCCACCACTCCTATTTTGAAAATACTAAGTTCTCTTTTTTTCTCATAATTCAGTTGCAGCCTGTGTGATTAAATTAGGTGTGAGCTATCACAGAATCACAGAATAAGCTGGGTTGGAAGGGAGCCACAAGGATCATTGAGTCCAACTCCTGGCCCTGCACGGAACCTTCCACAAGAGTCACATCATGTGCCCAAGAGCATTGTCTAAACACTTCTTGAACTCTGTCAGGCTTGGTGCTGTGACCACTTCCCTGGGGAGCCTGTTCCAGTGCCCAACCACCCTCTGGGGGGAAGAATCCTTTTCTAATATCCGTCCTAAACCTCCCCTGACACAACTTCAGGTAGTTCCCTCAGGTTCTGTCACTGGTCATTGCAAAGGAGAGATCAGTGCCTGCCCCTCCTCTTCCCCTTGTGAGGAAGTTGTAGAGTGCAGTGAGGTCCCTCCTCAGTCTCCTCCAGGTTGAACAAACCAAGTTGCCCTCAGCCGCTCCTCATATAGTTCCTGGTCAAGTCCCTTCACCATCTTCATAGCCCTTTTTTGGACACTGTCTCTTAGCTTTATACCTTTATTGTGTTGTGGTGTCCAAAACTGCCACCAGCACTCAAGGTGAGGCCACCTCAGTGCACAGCAGAGCAGGACAATCCCCTCCCTTGCCCGGCTGGCGAAGCTGTGCCTGATGCCCCCCAAGACACGGTTGGCCCTCCTGTCTACCAGGGCACTGCTGACCCATGTTCAGCTTGCCATTGACCAGGACTCCCAGTTCCCTTTCTGTGGCACTGTTCTCCAGAATGTCATTTCCCAGTCTGTCTTGTACACCCATACATCCAGGGTTGCCCCATCTCAGGTGCAGAATCCAGCACTTGCCTTTGTTGAACTTCATTGTTGAACTTGAAATCTCTGCAAGGTCTCCCTGCCTTCAAGGGTGTCAACATTTTCTCCCAATTTAGTACTGCCTGGAAACTTGCTCAGTATCCCTTCCAGTCCTGTGCCCAAGTAATTTATGAAGATGTTGAAGAGGACAGGGCTGAGGAAGGAGCCCTGCAGAAATCCACTAGTGACAGCTCACCAGTCTGATGTTGCCTCACTCACCATAACCCTTTGTGCCCCACCTGTGAGCCAGTTGGTCACCATTGTATGGCGTGTTTATCCAGCTGTGAGCCGGCCATTTTGTCCAGAAGGATACTAGCTATAAAATCTTCCTGCTGTCTCAGCCTGCTTCTAGACTTTGTGTTAATGCAAGTAATAAATAATAATAAGGGAAAGCAGCAAGGCTTATTTAGGCTGAAGAGTTTTAAAATTAATCTGTCTAGCTTTGTAACATTATTTAGGATTCTTATTTGTGAAGATAAGAAGGTGTGCACTGCTGATTGCTGGTAAATGGCTTAGAATTGCTGTAGGATCTCATAAGGCAAAAATAAGAGCATGAAAGGCAGTGACATCACCTTGAACAGATTACAGATTATAAGAAAGTACAACAAGGTACAAAAACCATGTTCAGCCACTTGTTTATTAATGAAGTGGAACTGCAAGTTAGAATGTCACAACTGGCATGAGGTTAATAATATGAAACAAAATTAAAAGTCCTTTATTGATTCCAAATTAAGTTACTACAGCAGTTAGTTCAAATAGAAAGTCTATGTGTCAGAGGAAGAGACTTGTCTTCCAGTTACTTCTGGAACATAGTGCTGGAGCAAGATGTAGACATCTTGTCAGATTATCTATGGAGAAAACCTAAATTTCATCTTTTCTTTATGATTTAGAGCCCTTTAAGGAAATATGGTCAGCATTGCAAGTTCCATTGACTTCACTGAAACCTACAAATACTCAAAATAATTCAAATTAAGTTCAAATATATCAACGAAGAAAGGGGAAAGTAATCAAAATTAACACCAATTCCAATTAAAAAATATGTTACAAATGTCACAAACATATTGGAACATCAGAATATTTCTAATGAGCTGTCCTGACTCTGCAAAATTAGGTGTTTTCTGAAAGTGTGTGTTCTCCTCTGTTGGTTTTACTTTGGACTTACAAACTTTTGTATGGAGACTTGGGAAGACATGAGTTGAAAGATCCACAAGAATTTGAGTAATTTCAGAAAAAATATTATAATTTAAACATAGTTAAGGATACTAAAAATTTTGTCCTTTTGCTGGTTTTGGCTTGGCCCAGTTTTTGCTAGTGAGTAGCATGGGGTACAAAGATGGTTCCTGTGTGTCCTGCGTGAAGATTCTGGAAGTTTTTCATCATGTCCAGCAGAGCCAATCTCTGATGGCTCTGAAGGTGATGGACATGCTGCTGGCCAAGCCTGGGCCAATTAGAAATGTTAGTTACGTCTCTGTGAAAACATATTTAAGAAGAAATCAAAAAAGTTGTGAGCACACACTTCTTTTTAGCCAGAGGAGGAGGAGGTAAAAATATGTGAGGGAAAACAACATGGAGTCACCAAGCTCAGTGGAGAAAGTGGGGGAGGAGGTGCTCCAGGCGCCAGAGCTGAAAACCCTCTGCCAGCCGTCATGAAGACCGTGGGGAGCAGGTGGTCCCCCTGCAGCCCATGGAGTCCAGGGGGATGCAGAGAACCCCCCACAGCCCATGGGGAGGTGCCCATGCCAGAGGAGCAGTGGATGCCTGCAGGAAGTTGTGATCCAGTGGGAGTCCCAGAGACTGAGAGTTGCAAAGGCCTTGCAGGAGAGAGAAAGGCCTTGCTCCCGGAATGGAAACAGCCTGGGCTTGGCTCAGAAGTCTGCCCCTATGGACAAGAACTCGTTCTGCAGCAGATTTTCGGGCGGGATGCTGCTTGTGAGATTGGACCCATGCCAAAGAAGTTCACAGAGGACTGTCTCTCGTGGGGGGGGACCCCCATGGCTAAGTAGAGGACTCTTCTCCCTAATGAACTGACCAAAGTAAACCAAAGAAAACCCCCCCGTATCCTTCCCCCTGCAGAGCTGTTGGTTGGAGAGAGGGAGGGAGGTGAGCCGAGAAACGGTGCCTTAAGAGGGAAGGGGGGTGTGTGAAGAAATGGTGTCTTAAGAGCTTATTTTTACCTCTGATTTATCCTCTGACTCTGTTAGGTTAATAAATCGCTTTGCAGCTTTAAGTTTCTCTACCTGTTTTGCCCTTTTTCTGTGTGTTCTCCCACCAGTGGCTTATCTCAACTCATGAGTCCAGTGTATTTGTGTTAGTTTTATTCCTTCTCCTCTGCACAGCTGCGGCAGGAGACAGTAGAGAGAGCACATGTAGTAGGTGCCTGGCATTTAACCAAGGTCAAACCTCAACAGTCCTAAATAGTAATTTAGGAGGTTTTTTTCTCTATTCCATACATTTCTATCTGTTTTCCTATTTCTAATGATCCTGCTTCAGAAAAGGAAAGAAAAATTGTTGATGCAAAGGAATTTTAAAAAATATTCTATTCAGAACTTAAATAGCAAGGAAGATTCATATCGATGAAGTTTACTTCAAAGCTTCTGTTCCTAAGCTAAACTCTTGTTTATGGCTCTTAAACCATGTATAAATATATATCTCCATATATATATATCTCCTACCATCTTTATTGAGCACTGTACTTATCATGATGTGTATGATGTATGATTGCTTCTTAGCACTTGACAATAAAAAAAATATTTTTTTACATCAACTCAGTAACTTACCTTGTTGCAGCAGTAAGTGTGCAAAAAATTCCCTATTTCCAGATACTGCAGTATTGAAGACATGAAGTGTGTTTTTACTATAATGGAAATTATTTGTAAAATACTCCTAGATGTACTAAGTGAAAACTGGCATTCAGATTTCAATGTCCAAAAAGGGATTTGAAATGACTGCTAATATTGCCTCACACCTGCTTGAAGATGTGAGACCACATTGGCCAGCCTCGATGATTTTGAATAATCTCTACTCTGTAATGAGCAGAAGTCCCAGAAGAAACAGACAAGCAAACAAACCAAACCAACAAACAAACAAACAAAAAGCACTAACCAATGGAAATGATAATAACAAAGAAAACCCCAACCAAACAAACAATATAAAATATGAAAATAGGTTTATCCTGGAAAAAAAAGGAAGTGAAGTAAATGTGGGCATGTCTATTTTTTTAAAAAATATTGTTATTTGGATTGTTTTCAGGTTTTCTTTTTTCCACTAAAGTTAAATTTGTTTTGCTTTATCAGAAAGTATCATCTCTGAAATCAGGCATTTATTTTGAATATCTTCAAAGCAGGGACTCATGAATTAGATCCTGATTTAGAGGTTACAAATTTTGAAAATAAGGCTAGGATGACTTCTGTGGTATATTTGTTACAGCAGAATTTTTGCCCAGTCATCTGTTTTAGGTAGTGAAAAACAATTAATCTGAGCTTTTCCCCCTCTTCCTCTTTAAAACTACTTTCTGGTCTTCCACTTTCTTCTGAAATCCCATAATAACAAATTAAAGAAATATTGGAACATTGTAGTGCAGATTTCTCCCTGAGAAATGAGATAAACAGTTGTTGAGATATTTTGGGGATAAAAAGATTGTAAAATCAATTCTAACCAATTTCACCCTCCTGCCTTGAAGTCTAAGTATGTAAATCGACTAATCTAACAGCTTTTTGGTACAATATAGCCTTCAAAATATGCTTATATATTGATCACAAAGGATACTTACCCAATTATTTTTCCTTTAATAAAAGAATGTGCATTGCTGTTCCAAGGTGAACCACAGAAAAATTACATGCGTAAAGAATAAGATGCCCAGATGGTCCATCAACAGTTAATTAAGTGGCAAACACAGAAGTATATCTGATGCTGCCAAAAAACTGCCTGCAGACTCTGCCATGGGCTCAAATATAGATTGCTGGAGGAAAATCTTCTGCAGATTGGCATCAGTCTCTTGTGATGCTCATCTGAAAAGCAGAGTAAATTTCACTAGCTACATTTGAAAATGAAAACAAGAGTGAGGGAAGCCCTGTCTGAACATATTGCTAATAATGGGACATGAGTTTGTCATGCTCATGCTGCCAAGGTAAATTCAGACCGGAGCAGGAGACGCCAGTGAGGAGCAGCAGCTGTTACCTGCTCTCCACGTGAAGCAAAGTGGCAGCGTTTGAGTCTCCATCCGCTTCTGGTACTTTTATCCAAAGAGGTTGGTATTCTTTCCATCACACTAGCAGGGTTGAATAAACCTGTGAACTCTGCTACCCAAATATTCCTTGGGACAGCCTCGCCAGTGAAAGAGCTGCATGGTTACATGTTGAAGCTTTTACCTTTACATTTCTCGAGAGTTCTCCACTGTTAAACCTTCTAGAATAATGTTCTAATATTTGTTCATTAAAGACATCAACGCATGCTTTTAAAGAGTAGAAGTAAGCTTAGAAAATATGTTTCAGATAAACATTAACTCTTTGCAATAATTTTTCCCCCCTTAAACTATGCCTGCTTTTCCAAGTCACATAATTCCAGTGTCAATAAGAAAGCTGAAAAAAATAGTTTGCCATGCTCCCAAATGTAAATCTATCCAATATTTGTTACTTTAGTGCAATTATCAGATTTGCACTTCGACTCAGATTAATGGATAAAACCACTAAAAATTGCTTAGGCAAGTTAGAAGACATGTGAATTGGTTAATAAGTGAATTAGGGATTCTTCCTTTGAAATTTGTCTCACATAAAAGAGCAGGAGTCATGAATATTTTAAAAGCAAGAACTCTTTAGGCTTCTTTAAATATTAATGTAGCAAAGAGAAAACATTACATATCAGTTAGGAACATATAGTCTTTCAAGTATTAGGCTATGAAACTAGAAAATCAAACCAAAATGATAGATATGAAATAGCTTGTCATTTGTCATATTTTGCCATTTAATTTCTTGCATATTCAATCAGATGTTAACTATTTTTGTCTATATTTTTTTCCTAGAAATTACTTGTTTCTCGAGGGTTGGTTCTGTTACGCAATCTTAGAGAAATTAGTTGAAAAGACCAAATAAAGACAGAAGGTTGAAGGTCTGAGATCAAATTACCCTTACAATTAATTTTTTATGGAGTCACTGGGAAAAAAAAAGTATGAAACAGGCCACAGCTCTTTCAAAAACAGAAGTAAAACTGTTTAAAGCACTTTATTTTGGTCATGAATTTGAATGAGAGAATCAATTCAAGATTCTAATCTTGCAAAATGTAAAACCATCAGTGATCATGACTCCCAAAAGATTTCAAGATATGTAGAATCAGCTGGTGGCCCGATGCAGCAGAGTTGTGCTCAGCAAGAGTTCAAATGGATATCATTGTTCTTGAGTTAGATAAATACGCTTCTGCTCTGTCTACTGCTGCTGTGTCCAAGGGAACTCGTTTAGGCAATGCACATCGTCTCAAGAAAACCATAGTAATGGCTACAATACTAAAGGAAATATATATGCCCCAAAACAGCATCAAAAAATCATCTTCCATTCAAAGTGCAGTTTTACATAGAGTTTCCACTGTTCCCAAAAGGAAATCTTTTAGCTATGGCACTTTTTCAACTCTAGCTTGGATAATTCAGGGAAAGCTATTTGCTCTATTTGCAATAAAAATGTGTGTACTCACAAACCTGGAGCCTATGTTGGCACATCTGTGCTTAGTTTCCATCTGCGAGTATTGTAGCCAACTTATTCCAGTGATTGCAGCCAAAATAAAACAAATAAAAAGAAAATCTAGCAGTGAAGCGACCGAAACTATTAGACTTTGCACATCATTCTACACTATTTTTTTTCTTATTATTCTTTTACTTTACTGTGGAACAAAACACAATTTAAAGCCAATAAAAATTACAGAACCTACATACAGATCTACAGTTTGCATTTATTTTCTCCGAAGCCAAACTTCACATTTATCACAGTTGCAAAAATAAAAGTGGACCCTTTTGCAGATAAAATAAATTTTTCTCAGATAAAACCTAATTTAAGTAGAATATGGACTGACAGAAGGAAAAACTTCTAACACAAGGATTGACACAGCCCAAATAACTGATGCAGATCAAAAGATGAATTATGCAGGATATTATCTTTGTCTGAGCACCCCATATGTCCAAGCCTGAACTACAAATCATCTTTAAAAAACCCTTGATATTAAATTTAATTCAGTAATAATATATTATATTATTTTACTGGGTTTGGATTGAGTTTTGTTTATTCATTTATTTAAAAAAACACCCCCAAAAATAACAACAACCCAAAAACCAACACCAGAAATAATTTAGTTTGATTATTAATTATACTGAAGTCCCTCTTCTGGGGATGCTGAGTTCTCAGGACTACACACCATCTGATGACTCAGCAAATCCTCCAGTAAATAATCAGAAAGAATCACTAACCCAGCAGTGAAAATATTTACACAAAGTTTTAAAAAGAACATAAATTTGTACATTGACCAGACACAACTTGAGAAGCAATGAGCACCTTTTATTTTTTCTTTTGTTTTTTTTCCAGCTGAGTTGTCATTCTAGGTGTTTGAAATATCATAGTACTTTGGTTTGTTCACTTACTTACTTTTGTGTTTATGCATCTTTAAGCTAAACAAGACACTTTTTTCTAAACAGACATTTTTCGTGGTGCAGTATGTTTGGTCCTTATACATAAGTGCTAGTGCTCTTACAAAACCTTTCAATTCTTGGGGGAGTGTGCATCTCTGCAATTAATTTTAGAAATTCCTTGAAATCCCCCAGTGGGATTTAAAAATCTCTGAGGTATATGGATGCATGACAGATTGATTGTTTTCATATGCTTTGTCTTTTCATTTTTCTGTCATGTGCTTAATTTGCACCTCAAAATCATTAGTGGTCAGCACTGACCAGAATGGGAAGCAAGAAATTACTCTTCACCCAGAAGCGAGAATTTTAAACAGGAGAGGAACTGAAATGTTTGTAATATTGGTCCTGTTCATATAATAATTCAGTATTTCAATATTGCCTTGTTTGCTAAACTCACATAAAATATTGACCCATCAATAACCCACGTGTCGTGAATTTAGTGTGTCCTGAAATGTCACAGAACACTGTCGTTGAATAGAAAAGGAATAACTTCGGTAGTTCCTTTAAAAAAACCAAAAAAACCCAAAAAAAAAAAACCCAAAACAACCCATCACCTACCAAAAAAAAAAACCTAACACCCCCCTGCCCAGCAAATACAAAATAAAATGAAGCCAAATGAAGCTCATAAGATTGAGTAATATATGCTGATTGGTGCCCTGATGTGCAAAGACTAATAAACGCTTTGCTTCTGGGCTGCACAACATATGGCAACATTGTGGCTAAATTAAGCCATTTCTTTGGCGTGTGGCACTTCAGGGCATTGGTAGGGCAATTTGCTTGGCTTGGGCTTGTGCTGGTTGAGGGACAGTAGCAACTCACAGCTGCTGAGCCCTCCCTTCCACAAGCTCGGCAGAATGCCTCAAAGGGACTTGTCTGACAAAACTACACAGAACAGAAATATAATATGGATGAGACATAAGAGAGAAATGGAAGAGGAGTGAAGTTATTACAACATAAAAGGAGAAAGGTAGGAGTCTTGGGAGCCTGCTATTAAAAAAAAATCAAAGTTGTAGACATTCAGCCACTCCTTTGAATTGCTCCCCCATGTGTCAACTGATGGGAGGCTGCCAATATACTGTAATTCTACACAGTTCCAAGTCCTCGTTCTGCATCCTAATGCTATCAGTAGCTTAGTAGCATGCTTGGAAGCTGTGTGAGAAGAGTGTTGTGCTCCCTCAGCTCCTTTACTGACCCCACACACACTGTTCTTTGCCTCTCTATATGGACCAGAGACTCTTGCTGAAACAAATGCACTCTGGCTCTTAAAATCACTTTAGATAACAATAACTCTATGGAGTTAAACAAGGGTATTCTAATAAGATTTATTTTTCTCCTCATCAAGTTAAATTTATGGTTGAAGAGGAAACTGATTGTGTCAGACTGAGGGCATGAAGATGTGAGGGTTAGTAATCACTGGCATTCTCACCTTAATCAAGCTTTCATTCCCAAAATTGGATTCTTAGATTCCCTCACTTTTGTAGACCTAATGTGTTTTTGTTTTTTGTTGGTTTTCTTTCTTCTTTTTTTTTTCCTCTTCTCAGCAGTTATTTTCTTTTACTTGAGTGCTGCTTAATGGAAATATATCAAATTCTTAGCAGATGCAGTCACTGAATAAAACAAAGGTCTAAATGCTAATATGAAAAATGAAATTTCTATGGTGGCACACACGGGAAAGAGTAGAAATTGCTAAGGCATAATGAAATAAATTATATTTTATTAAAATCTTCCTACTGAACAGATATTGCATGCAAATATATTTTCTAAAATGAATCAATGTATATTTTCATTCATGAACAAAAAGCTTAAAATGCCAGTGTTTTATTCATGTGTATATAAAAAGTGTATCTGGAAGCACTCTCTATTATACAAAGTCATTTATTTGCAAAGGAGAATAAAAATATTGTCCAGGAAATGAGCAAGCACATAAAGAATTTGCTTACTTTCAAAGGCAACTGCAGAATTATCCTGGCTTTATGTTAATGTCACTTGTACCTACACTACTTCCTGTTTATTTCTGACATACAAGTGCAAACATGTAATGCTCCTTGTAAATGAAATTAAAAATTTAATATAAAATAAAAAAAAATAAAAAGCACTTTACAATGTGAACATATGAATTTGTAGTTCATTGGTTTATCTTGGGAATACATTTGGAGCATTTCAACCACTGCTCTGTGGATTGAACTGAAAGATATTTAATTTGACAAAACTGGAATTCAGACTGCATTTTTTGTCATTTTAATTAATATTAAAATTTTTATTTATAGATTATGCTCTTAGATATTTCCTGTCTTGAAATTACAGTTCCTCTTGTTGTGAGTGGGAAGGAGATTGAGAACTGGAATTGAGAGAAGAAAATGAAAACCTTTCTTGCATTTTATTAACTCAGTCTTCAATTCTTTGCTCTTTCCCAGGGTATTAGGAAGGGAAAGATGTCTGACTTGAGTACAGTGGGAAGAGAGCCAGACTGGAATGGGAGAAGAAACAGAGATAAGGATAAGGAATCAGGGTGGAAGCAGAGATGGTGCCTGGGAATGAGGGAGGGGGAGTCTGGGAATTCAAATCTAAGAGGGAAATGGTGAAGAAAATGGTGAGGTAGCTAGAAAGGGAAGAGAGCCTGCCTTTGGATAAGGATTTGGGGAGACTGCCAAGACTAGAATGGTACAACTGGGAGTTATGTGCAGAAAGTCTTGAAATAAGTGAATCTGACAATGTGATAGTTTGCATGATGATAAATGAGACTCTATCAGCAAAGACAAGGATGCAGGCACACTACTCAAGCCAACAGCCAAGATGAACATACATATCTCTATGTTTGTTCTTCACTAGTATTTTTTCAGGTAGAAACTGTACGTTTATTAAGAAAGACAACACTTTTCAATCCAAATTTGATAATTTTGTAGAAATGCATTTTATTTAAAGGAATTGCTTCTACAAAGCATTCTACAAAAGTTGATTATGATTATATCAGAAAAAAAAATTGACAGCTTACCATGTATTTTTAAATTCATGAGGTGAAATCTACACAACAAGGTGGGGAATATATAAAATGTGCTTACTTTCAATCCAATTGCTCAAACTTCTAAATTTTGTCTATTTCTGCATAAAATATCAAAGCATTTGAATAAAAATTAGTGTGTTTTGCAGTGAGTATCTGTATACCTTTCCAACAAAATTGAAAAGCTTGTTTATCTTTTTTGTGGCCCTTTTTATTTAAGTTTTGTTACAAGTTTTCATATAAGCTTTGCTAAATATCCAAAAGAGCTTTATAGAGCTACTCCTCTAGTTTTCAAGACTTTGGTCTCAGAAAAGTCTTGTTTAAAATTAATCTTTAAGAATCTGACTGAACCTTCAATTTTGGGCCTCTTTAATTAGTTCTCACTGAATGGTCCTTACGATGTCTAAATGATATGGACTTTTGTTGGCAGCATCAGCAGATTATTCTCCCAGGCAAATTTCTTTTGCTTTAAAGAGTAATCATCTTCTATATCTGATTTATTTACACAATGTATGCAGTTAGATGTTGTCCAGGAGAACATTCTAACGGGAGGTAAAGGGAGGTGCCTTGTGAGTTAGATGAGGAGTGGAAGATATGTCGGATCTTTAAACCTGAGAATTGGTTCTAGAGTAATTCTAGAGTTCTACAATTATCTAGACTGATCTTCAGATGTAACAGAAAATGAACCTTCATCAAAAATGAAACCAATACAATGAAAAAATATAAAGACTACCTTCCATTTACAGTCTGATGCAGCACTTTGCAAATTTAATTTAAAAAAAAAATTCCAGTTAGAAAGCTGAGGTTCTCGAGTGCCCAATTACAATGTCAATTCTAATAAAAACAATTCCTTTACATCACAATTTTCTGATAATAGATATCTTTGATTTCAAGTTGAAGTAACAGAAAAAGTGACCAGTACAACAACTTGTACCTTTTACACCTTATTTTTTTGAAATTAAATACATCAGGTCAGGGGTGGTTTTTTCTCTTTTTTATTCAGAATATGTATAGAAAATGACACATTTGAACAGTGGAGCCTGCTCCAGGAATGATTCACTTTTTGCATTGCACTTCTCCCCGGTAGATTACCTTTAACACTAAATATGAGAAGAACTGGTTTGACAAGTTGTGAGCATGAAGCTTGCAAGTGTATTAAGTATCTACTACTCCTCCTAAAGGAAATAGGCACTCATTCCCATTACTTCAAATGGCATATTCCTCAGAAACTATACTTTAGGGAAATACACTATAATCTCATAAAATGCCTTTGGTGAATCCCAGACCAGGGGTTTAAGAAGAATAACCATTCACAGGCAGTGCTCCAAGATAGGATGTCAAATCAGGGCTCAGGCTTTAACTCAGCAAACAGTCTGGGGGTGCAGCAGGAGCTGGGAGGGGACACAGCCAGGACAGCTGACCCCAACTGACCAGGGGCATGTCCCATACCATTTGGCGTCATGTTCAGCTTATAGAGCTGGGGAAAGAAAGAGGAAGAATGGGATGGTCAGAGTGATGGCATTTGTCTTTTTCAGTCCTTGTTATACTGGATGGAGCCCAGATTTCCTGGGTATGGCTGAACTTCTGCCTGGCCACAGAAAGTGACAAAGTCCTTGTTTTTCTTTGCTTGCATACGGAGCTTTGACTTTCCCTCTTAAACTGTCTTTATCTCAACCCACGAGTTTTCTCACTTTTACTCTTCTGATTCTCTCCCCATCACACTTGGAAGGAGTGAGTGAGAGGCTCTGTGATGCTGTTGCTTGCTGGGGTCAAACTATCAGAGAGTTGAGCCTGAAGACATCCATTTTTCATGAGTCTCCTAACTGATTCCCAGTGAAAGGCATAGGTTGCAAAAAGATTTCTTCCCTGAGTACTTTTTTATCTGAGCAATGGCTGGAGGTCCGGCAGCTGAGAACAAATCCTAGCTTTTGTTAAGTTTAAGGCTGTGGTTTTGAGAGAGCCAAATATTATTCCCCACTTGGTGGGTGGCTTTCAAGAGCCTCCTGCAGGATTCTTTCCCGCCTTGCTAGAGCAAGCATTGTGAGATACATTTCAAATGACTGTCATGAAATGCTAAGTAGTTTAAAAAGTATGATACCCAGAAAGGTGTTGACATCAATCTTCCATCATCACCAAACAATTCTGGCCAACATAGATGATACACCGCATACTGTCCTATGAGGGGTAATATTATAAAGAAAGCTAGATATAAATGGCGTCTGTACCACATTAATATTTGTATCTGTACCACTTTTCCCTTAGCTTCCTACAAGAATCAACCTGCCTTGGCTGTTTTATGTTGATAGTAGTTCTTTTTTGCTAGTGAGCAAGCATCAAGATAAACAGAAATCATTAGCAAGTGTTGAAAATATGGAGGAATTCTGATCAACAAAATCTGAATATATTTTAATGTAATTAGCAATTAATAAATGCCTTTGAATTAGTGATAGGACACAGATTATGAAAAAGTGATATTGGTCAGTTATTTGTAGTTAAATAGCTAATAAAAGTGCTGGAGTAGGCATGAGCTTTTATACAAAAGATAAGCTTTTCTCCTTGAGAAACTATAAATTGACTGAGAAAATATCTTTAAGCATTAAAATGTATTGAATACTGCAAAGTGGGGGGGGGGTCTGTCCAAGCAGTGGCAGCACCATTAATCAAGGAGATCTTGTAGGGAGTTAATCTTATCTGCTCAAACATATTGAAATATCTGGATCTTTGGGAAGCCAGACCTGTATTCAGGGCATTAGTATCAGCCCTAGTAAAAGACCTTGGTACCTCTTAACATTGTCAACATAATACGTGTCCAGAGTCATCTTAGGTCCCACAGTATCTGAAGAAAAATCTTTCTCAGAGGTGTTTAAGATGCAAATAAGTATCTTGAGCCTGACTCTGTTATTTCCTACTAACAGCCATTGATATAGAATGGATATTATTTCTAAGGGCTGGGCTTTTTAATTAAAAACATTTGCCAAAAGTGAATTGTATTTAGTTTGGGAATCAGGGCTAGCCCAGGCTCTGATAAAAGCAAGTGTATTAATTCAAAGAGAGAGGAAAAACCAGCTATGTCCTGAGGTTTCAAAATACCTTCATAGACAAATTGTGAAGTCAGAATCACTGTTCACTACATAGCAATAACAAATGACATCACTTTCCTGATCCCATATGCGTAAACCAGATATTGTTTGAAGCTCATATTCTTTTTTTCAGTGGCTGACTTAAAAAGATAGTTCAGTGTCAGCCAAATAACTTAGCTCAACTTTTCTGTAACTGTAGTTACTCTCAATAGTAAGAATACTTGTTGGGGGACAGGAAGAAGTAATACACAAATGTGGAAATTACTATGAAATTCTATTTTTTTCTTGCCAAAGTAAAGCTAGCATACTGATATAAATTATATAATTAGGAAAAATAATTATTTCCTCATGACAGAAGGTTCTATATGGTAAGAAGGACAAATTCTCCAGCATTTATGGTTTCCACTGTAAAGAACTTGAAGTATTTGTTAACTTAGGTTTTTTACTGAAATGCTTTTTCTATTAAAAATCCTAATTCAAATTTTCAAATATTGACAAATTTTGTTTGTATAACAAGCTGTAATATTAAAGCATTTGCGTCTTCATAAGAAAATTCTATAGTAAGTTTCACATCTGCAAATCGCATAAACAAGCTAGGAAAGGAAGGCTTTTTTCCTATACTTTCATATTTGATGTGTCCACACAAAGTCAGTGGGAAGAATTGACTTTTCCAATTTTTCAAATGATAAAACAGTATTTATGCATAAAATTCCATTTCTAATTAATTTTTTAAAAATACACAGCTATTGACACTATCTATGACCATCTTCTTCTCATCAATCACCTAAATCTCTTCAAAATTTAGGTTATATGATTTAATATCAAGATCATGCACACACACACACACACACACGCGCATATATATATATATATATATATATATATATATGTAGTTTTCATAATTACATGTTTCAGATAGCTCCTAAATGTGATTCATATATAATATAGATCCTGATACTTCAAATTATCTACTTTGAGCCAAATAAAATTAATCTCACAAAATTATGACAGCATGTGATTGGAAAAGATCTTAGAGGCATCACTCAAGTGATGTATGTCATCATATGACAGGTACTATGTGATGTAATCATTCTCATAAATATGTCATACCTAAATAAGATTAGAGAAGCTGTGAAAATACAGAGTGCGAATGGAAAGGTACAATCTACCAGTGTATAAACTGGTAAATGTATGAACTGGTCACTGTATCTCCACAGTGCAATTAATTTTGTACACATGACAAGATTGTCTCTTGGGTAAAGTAATTAAATAATCCACAGATATTTTGTTTAGTATCATTCTTGATCTTCAGTTCTTGATCTTGATATTTTGGTTCAAGATGTAGCTAACCCCCTAAAAATCTATATCTCTGGTCACAATGCACTCTAAATCAATAATTTCTCAGCAAAATAAACAGAAAAACAACAAACAAACACACATCCCCCAAAAAAACAAAACCAAAACAACAACAACAACCCCCCAAAAAAACCAATGAAAAACAAACAAACAAACAAACAAATCAATATAAAAAAAACATAAAAACCCCAAAGAAACCACCCAAACCCCCAAAATCCTAAAATCTTATGTCCATTCTCACAGGTGAGATGCTCTAGTTGCTTCATGCTGCCAATCAAGGAATTCTGGAAGAAGGAAAAGTCACTGGGGCTGAAAGTCAACTTAAACAGCTGAACAAGTGTTCTTGACACACATATTAAAAATCTTCAAGGGAAAGATGTGAACAAATTAAGAAAAGTAAAAGAGTACATAAAACATGACAAGTTACGTGTAACTCTAAATTAAAATAATGATAAAAAAAAATTGTAGGGATTCTTTAAACACATAAAATCCAATTAAAAAAAGTTTGTAACTCATCAAGAACAGAGATTAACAGAAAGTTTGACAGAACCTTTCCCTAGGTTCTAGTCAGCTCAAGGTATTCATAAATATTCTCTGGAAAAATACAGTCATGGAAAGTGATGCTGGAAAACTTTTAGATTATAGCAGTTGTTCTAGATAACCAAATCTAAAGCTGTCTGCAACCTCCTATAGAAAGCTGTGAAGTGAGGTCTGTCACACCCATGATGCCTAGGCTTTGCAGATCAATGTTTGATGGGCAGTCTGTCATCTAAATTACAACTTTTTTTTTACTTTTTTTTTTTTTTTTAATAGTGCTATGGCTTATCTTGTAGATAGAATTTGGTTTTGGGGGTTTTCTTAAATAAGATGCTAGAGCAGCAATCATCTCATTTTTCTGCACAGTAACTTTCCATCAAAATTGAAACACAACAGATATTTTCTGTTAGCCAACACACAAAATGCTTTTAAAATATTTTTTTCAAAATATGACAGCGACTTCAGTCTTGAACTGCATAGTAAACCTTATAAATACTATTGAAGTTTCAAGAGACTGTAATATTTTATCCCAGTAAAAAATGCCAGTGACACTGGTGAAATTGAACTTTTAGTCTTCAATGAGTTCTGAGTGCTCTTATAGAGCTCCACTGGAATTGGTTTTCAAATATGAATGCATGTTTCAGTAAGTGGGAAGTGTTTCTGCCTATGTAAATTAGAATCTTCTATGGCCTCTTACGAGAGCTAAGAGGATTTTTCACTATGGATTCTCACATTTTCTTCTGGTAATGCAGGTGTCTTGTTAAAACCCAATTTTATTAAGTCCATCTTTGAAGAACTATGTTTTAATCACATATAACATAATGCACAAGTTCTGTGTGCTATAAGGCTTTTTACCATTGTTTGAATATCCACATTATCTGATGCTACTGCACATATTTCTCTGTTTCTCTGGAACTCTTCTTTTCCTGAAGGCAACTTATAACTGCAATATTCACTTTCAATCAAATTTGAAGAGGTAACCACTGTTGATAGAAAATTTGTCTTAAATATTTTAATTTGATTTTGTTTGTTTCAGTTTGTTGTGACAGCACATAAGTATTTCGTCTTTAAGCCGTATACCTTTGTCTTCAAGGCACTGCTACACTTCTGAAATGCCTCACAAAATCTGTAATTCAAAAACCAATGTGGTTTAAGTGGTTACCAAGTATTGAAGGAATGGAATCTGTTAACACTGTGTGAGATTCCTTCCAGTGTTTATATTACATACATTACATTGTGTTAGTATTAGAAGTAAAAATCAGTGTGACAAGGCCACATTTATGGATGATAAAATATCAGATGTTATACGGAACTATTTTTCAAAAATGGAAATTATAAAGTTCTTATAAATCTTTACTAGGAGAGTTTATACTTAATATCTGGCATTTAAATTAACAATAACGTATAGCCAAAATAATTTTTGTATGATTTATTTTATCAATTTATCACATCCTTGTTGTGTTAATTAATTAGCAATACCATTGGTTCTAATAAATAGTGGCCCTACAATTAACATGACAGATCATGTCTATTCTTTAGAGAAAAACATAGTCATGTTTTTGCCAGTACTCTGGTGGATATAAATTAATGACATGAAAAGAAGGAATATGAAAATACCAGATGCTAACAGAAACATGGGAAATTACTGGAAGTTTTAAAAAACAATTTTGTTAAAGTCTTTCTGAAAATTCTCTTGAAAAAGTGGGAAGAAATTAGGCATTTCAACGAAAGACAAGGGGATTGCGTTTGACTCAGCATCACATTTTAACCTGCATATCTTCCATTGGTTCATTTCTCAGTTTGAAGTAAAAGGTGTCCAATGATTTAAAAACTTGGGATCAAATCCATCCTTACTCTAAATAAATTAGGAGGAACTCAGCCCATTATAAATACATTTTTAAGAAAAACATAAATACAAGAGTAATTATACATAGTAAGGTGACTATTTACAGTAATGTTTAAGTAATTTTTTAAGGAGAAATGTTCATTTTTTAGACCAAACTTGTTTGGTTTGAAATATTTTTTCTTGGTTCTTTTTATTCCTTAGAAAAAGTGTTCCATTCAACATGACAGACCTGTTAAACCTCAAATTAAATATTTGGTCCAGAATTATTCCAAAAGCTTTAGAGATGTATTATGAAGAGTGAAGGGCTTTTACATCTGGTTATTCCAGTCAACTAAGGTCTTAATTGCTCTCAGGAGGCAACTTTCTTTCCATTAACTTTAACACAAGCCTAGAATGATTAGGATCTTAACACGGGATCCTCAGTTAAGTGCCTACACTTATCTGGGATGAATCCATAATTTTAGCTTTTTAATCCTCTCTATTTGAGCTAAAAGAGAGAAAGGAGAATGAATTATGCATTTATTAGAAAAGAAAAATTGTCAAATCCACCTTCAGTCTCCCCTGTAGCTGAGATAGTCACCTTGGACATAATTTCCCTAGGCAAATATGAAAGATGAGAACTCAAATTTGCCTTCTCTTTCCCGTGTTCTGTCTGGAGCTCCAGTGAATCTTGCTGGCTTCTGACATGCACCTTTCTCACTGCTCCTTAGAGTGCCTGAATGACTCCTCCAGGCAATGCAGTGGACAAATATCATTCATTCTAGGTTGCAGTAGTAACTATGGCAATGGGATTTGGATGCTTTTGTTGACAGTTCAAATACCATTCTTCTTCCAATTTTTCAATGTGCTGGCTCTTAACTAAGCTGTATGGTATCTGGGATATAGTTCTATCAATCCTTCCCTATAATGTTCAAATTTTTCCCCTATATAATTAAACATCTGCTAAAGCACTAGCAGGAGCTGAGTTATCCCATTTCAGAATTACTTTAACTTACACTGGGAAGGACATTCTGCCAAGAATTGTATTCCTGATGTATCAAAATCAGCATATGTCATCTCCCAGGTGCATGTGCTTAAAGATTTTTTCCTTTTTACTAATTTCAGAGGGCTAATCAAGACATATGCCTAGCAAGAAAACCTAAGGATTAGGCAAGGTGACTTCAAATGCTGAAAAAAATAATAAAATAAAAACCCCACTGCAGCAAAATGATGAGTGTTCAGCATTTAAAAAGAAATACTGTAGAAAAGGAAAGGATGTGTTCTCATTAAAACTGTCAAAAAGAAATAGGAAACTGAACTCTCAAATTCAGCTTGATTTGTTGCTACACAAACCAGACTTCTATGGCATGTCATGACTGCTATTCAATGGCAGGGCATTCCGAAGTCCACAAAAATTTAATAAAATAGAGAAGTACACTACCAGATGGATCAAACTTTTCCCATGCTTTGGAATTACCTACCTCTCACAAAAACTTACACACTTTCATTAATCAACATTTAGAGCACTGAACCCACAAATCAAAGAGATCTTAGTATTCAGTATGCATAGTGTAGTCGGGCTTCTTATTAGTTTTATGAAATCAACTGTCAGTAAGACAGTTTGATTAGCAGTACACAACTGGAAAGGAAGAGTGAATCATAGGATTATTTAGTCCTGTGTTGTGTTTCCCTGAAAATAAAGTCATCCTTTAAACTTTTGTAATCTCCTATTGCTAAGAACAATCTATTTTGAAAAACATATTGTGATAAAATACAGAGAAATAAAGAAAACCCATAATTTTTCAGCTCCGTCTTCCTTTATTGTCAGCAAACTTAGTAATGTAAAGGAAAAGAAATAAAAAAGTTTAAAATTTTGAATAAAACCAATGTGAGAATTATGAGAAAAAATTATGTGTTTCATCTCACAATTAGTGGTCAATTCCATGAGGTCAAGTGATGCATTCATTTTAAGTATCTTCATGATTTCATGACAAGGAGTAGCAAAACGCAAGAAAATTAAATCCCAGAATATCTAATAATTGCATATTATCCACTTCACAGGTAATTGCTTGCTCATGCAGAGATGTTGCTTTTGAAGTGGATACCACAGTGCTGTTAATGGAACTTCATAAAAATCTAATAGAAATAAGTAATGTCAAATGTTGCCATATAGCTTCCTTCACCAAAATGTAATCAGAGTTAGGGCAGAGCAAACACAATTGATGTATAAAAGTTTGCAACCTATAATATTTCTTTCATACTCGTAATGTATGTTTGTAATTGATTCTATATCTGTAATTAAATAAAAGAATCACGATGGTGACAGTGTTGAGTCTAACAAAGGATAAAAGTACAAGAAAAATCATATATGAAAGCAAAGAAAAACCTTGAAAGGCATTTTGCAGTAATTTTAAGACGAACTTCACTCTCTGTATCTACAATGTGGTGACCAAAATAACTTTAGTTACTTTTCCATTTTCAGTGTAAACAGTTTTTAGAAATTAAAATATGGTGATAAAATAGAACTCATGCAAGTTATATTCATTATTATCAGAATATTCACACAGGATCTTTTTTAATTCACTCAAATCAATTGAATAATTTTCAATCTGCTTTGTTATTTTTAGTGGCATTGTTCTTAAAACAAAGTTTAATTTTAATTAAACTACAACAGTCTCAAATATCTGCCATTAATTACCCAGGAAAGGTGTTACATGGAAAAAAATCAAAGGTCAATTAGTATTTTTCACAAAATTTTATTTTCTCTGTGGGTAAAATTAATCAGAACACCTACTTTTGTCCTCTTGTTAGTGGTAAAGGAATATGTTCAAAATACTTTCTCAAATACTGTGAATTGTTATACTATTGTTCATTTTTCTTTTCATTTCTCCATATATCATTCAATTTATTTTTACACTAACTCTCTTTAAAAAACACTATGGATGTGCAGATTTGTTAGACTCATCAAGTCTAATCGACACAGGACTCTATTTTCTATAAGGAAAAGTAGACAAATACTGATAATGCTGATTGCCAAGAACCTGACCAAGAAACTGCAAGGTTATACCCAACAAGAGCAATAGGCACAGCACACCGATTGTCTTGGTTTAAGGAAAGCTTTTAATGGGTTGTAGGCACCAAATTGTTCTGCTTGATTGAAACTGAAGAACTTCTGCCTATGCCTAGGAACAGAACTTCAGGCACCAGAAGACCTTTGAGGCCAATAAAACTCTGAAGTTACCCTTTACTGCACACAGAATTGTTACAGTTTGCAGGATGGAGGCCTTAATGATATTTAATGAATAAGCAATAATACAACACAGGAGTATTAAAAGCCAAATTTTAATTGACGCTTTGCTATGTAGTTTCCCTTTATATGCCATTATACACTAAATTCAGAACTTTCTTTGAATAATTAAATTAGATCTGAAATTTAATGACTCTTTGCACTTTAATGCTACTGGGTTTTGTCAACAAACAGGACAAACCTAATTTTTTTCTATATCATTTTGACTTCTGATATGAAATGATATGTGACACAACTTGATGATACAGATCTAAAAATCTCTTACACTCTGCTATTTCATTACCAGTTAAATATTATAAGAATCAATACATTTACAGAATTATGAAGGAAAATTTATCATATTTTACTGGAATAGTAATAGTCATAAAATATAGAATGGAAACAGGTGATGCAGAGATTTTTTCAAAAATGCCTATTATAATTTTCTTCAGAATAAGTCTTGCCACAAGACCTGTTAAAATGAGATTTAATTTACCCTAATTTTACAGAATAAAGTCTATGACTGAAAAAAGAGGGATTTATGCCAGATTTTATTTCTGAAACACAGACGGCAACAATTTTTTTAATGTTATTTTCAGATATGTAGAAATTTAATCTTAGTAAGAAAATATTCACGTTGATCACATTTTTAAATTCAGACTAAAGAGTTCTTTATCATCTGACTGTAGGGATGGCTCTGTAATACTTTCAGCATGTTGCCTAGCTTTTGCCATTATCACAAGTAGATAATATAGTGATATTAGTGCTACAGTCTCTATGGTATTATTAAAAGGGACATTAGTGCATGTGAAGTTACTCCTATTATCATTCCAGCTGTTTCTCAATGTTATTTGTGTTCAGACAGCTGATACTCACATTAATTTCCAAGCTCTAATCAGATTTTTATTTCATGTTTTCCTTCTAATGAGCAATTGGCTCGCTCATCACAAAATACTCTGTGAATTTGCTTGTTCTTTTAATACCAAAAACTATCTCCCCGGGTATGTATGTATAAATAAGGCATTTTAATGCTGTTTAAGTTTGTACATTTGATTAGGGTAACATTCACATGGCATGTAGTAGATAACCATGTTGATATGACATGTATTATTTCCAGTGAAATCCACATCAGATGATGAGAGACGTGGCAGCGTTCCTAGAGCTACCGCCTTTCTCTACAATCTGTTACTATAGTACCAGAATAACATTACAGCTGATAGCTTTCAATCTCTGTGCCACACCTGCCAGTGCACCTCGGGCTCAAAACTTAATAGGAATGTTTCAGATAACTTACTAATGTGTACTTAATTAATTTCAGTGAATTTTATAGAGAGGATGCCAAATTCCTTATATATCTTAAAGGATGATGTTTCTTGATGCTTAATTTTTAAAAAAGCACTGGAAAAAGAGATATAAAGCTTAGAATTTCATCTAAACTTCTGTACCTGCTCCACTCTATCTTTAGAAGTGTTCTGGACAGAGTAGGAAATTAAAAATTCAGGAGGAAAAACAAGTAGCAGGACTCATGAAGTTTGGGTGTCTGTAGGTTTTTTTTGTGGGTGATTGGCGTGAGTGCCTGATAAAATGTGAGATCTGAGTGAGGTTCACCAGTCTGGGAATATCTGTAGGTTTTCATTTTGTGTTTTCCTTCATGTATATGAATATAAATGGGACATAAAGAACACAGCAAGTAACCTCACTAAGAATGTTCCACATCTCCATGCTTTAATAATAATTGAGTGGAAATTGCTGGGGAGGTAAGAAGGTTCATACTTCGGTTGCTTGCAGATAACATGGACAGCTAATTGCAATTCTATTTCTTAGCATCTCCAACCCAACATAGCACGGTTGCCCTAGCAGCAGCTCTTGTTCCTAAAACAGTTGGTACAGACTGGTTCACCACCTCTTTTCTCAAAGGAAATCTCATGTGCACTGGTCTCATGAATACTGCACTCATCCAATTCTCCACATTCTGTGTGATGCCTCGATGGCCCAAATCATCACCATCATTATAGTAGTACTTCTCTTCAATTGTGCTAAAATTAAATCCCCATTCAGACAGGCTGAAAAAATATAGGTCTCTGTCACAGTCTACTGAGTTCTTATTCTGTGAGTATTGTGCTGCAGGTATGAGTGACATTTAGAAATCTTGGGAGGCTGTCAATAAGATCAGAGGTTTTCCTTTAAGAAAAGGACAATTCACAGACCTAAATTCTACCAGAGAAAGATGTTTGCACTACTAAGAATACTTTTGACCCCTTTTCAGTGGGATATAGCAAAAGTGTGGTGAACATGATACAATAAATAATGAGATGTGAGGCAAAGAAGAAAGAACTATTATTGACACACACAATAGACTAGAATCAGCTAGGTTATATGTCCCTTATTTTGTACACAGTAGAGATATAAAGAGAATAAGACTTTTCTCCAAAGAATATAAGACTAGAATAGCTGGGTAGAATAGAGAAGTAAATGGAAGAAACTGGAGCGAATAGATAAGATTGTGAACAAACCCAACAAAAACAATAGAATGGTTAACTCGAGTCTACCAAATCAGTGAGCTCTGGGCAAAACCAGTACAAATGAAATGTTACTCTGATTGAATGATCAAGTTGCTGTTCTTAAATTGACAACCTTTTGACAAAAAACCAACACTTGGTTCCACCCAAAATATTTAAATGAAATAAAATGAAAAATATGTCTTTTCGTTTTTTGTTAGTTTTAATTTGCATTAATTTAAGAAAAAAAGAACAATTTAAGAAAAAAAAAATCAGTATTTCAAGGAAACATTGAAAACCATTCTTGCCTTTTTGAAAATATTTCACTTTGACTTGAATATGTGGACATTTGCAGTCAGTGCAACACTGTTTTTCTTTAAAGTAAATAATATATATTTGGGAAGAGGTGAGAGGAGACCATCAAGAAATGCACTTGCCGAACTGGGATCAAATTATCAGCACTTTCTAAAGCAGGCCTGGAAAGCAGATAGGTGATGAGTTTATTGAATATTTTGTTGTTGCAGTTTTCCTCAGATTAAATGTTAAACTTGGTGTGAAAACATTTGTGGAGTTGAAAAGAAAGTAGGACAGTTAAACCAACACAATTTGCAAATAAATGCAATAAAGTACTGATACAGTAAAATGAAAAAATAGAAGATTTAGAAGATGATGGCAATGATCACTGCTGCTTTGTGTTTGTTACAGCAAAACTCACAGAACAGGTACAGATATTTATTTAAAATAATGATACAAGAACATTTGAGTTTGAGTGGCCTAGTGAAATCAAGAGACAAATACTTCCTAGGTGATATAATCAGAGAACCCAAGGAAACATTCTGAGTGAATAAATCCAGAGATCAAAATAAAGGAGAATTTGTGTTATTCAACTTTTCCAGTGATTTACAGACACTGTTAATTTTAGATCAGTAATTACGCTATTTTTCACTCTTTCGTTAGCAATACAAGTTTAAAAAAATAGTTGCAAGAAACATAAGAAGAGTAAATTCTTCATATTCTCCTGTTTCTGACAGATAGCGATGAAAACTATAAGCCTTTATGTAATTAGAAAAGTAACGCAAATTGATTTACATATACTTAGAATTTTTCATTTTAAGCATTGCTTAATTAAAACGTGACTAGTACTTGGATACAGTTTTATGTTGTTTAAGACATTGTGGTTCTTATTTGTACCTACATTCATTTTTTTCCCCCAGTAAACAGTAATTAGAAATGAATCATAGTGAAGGAAATTAAGCTATGAGTTGCAGGCCATCACACCTTGTAATGTCATTTGGTCCTCAATACACCAATATTGCTAAGAGTGACCTTATCACAGGTCACATAGGAATACAAAATGTTTCTTCTGCAGAGCCAGTATTTTTATTAAAAAAATAAAAAAGGTGTGAGGTCTGTTACTGTAGTTCAACTCCCTTTGTGTGGTGTGCAGGAAAGTGCCTATCAGCCTAGGAGGCATAAGGGTGAAACGTGGGTTTAGGTAGAGGCACAAGGGGTCAAAGCAAGTGCTTGAAGCAGAAAATGCTATAGAAAACAGATGAGAAATGCCACACCTGTGAAATACTAGCAGAGGATAATCCCACATTTTCAAAAACCACTTCTAATGCTTCAATTTGTTTAGAGGAAACAGGAAGGCAATATTCAGGACGCATTAAGAGTACCCAAGACAGAAATGTGTATGGGCCAAAGTTACCCAGGGCTGCAACATAACAGATTTAAGGTGTAGTTTACATTGGCTAAAAGGTGAAACCTTCAGACAGTAAAGTAGTACTGAAAAGTAAAAAATTGACAGTAAATTGCAGTTCCATGGACCAAGCTTGGATGGAGGCAGCTGGATGACACATTTAATCTCATCAGACTCTACCCACAGGGTATCCTAAAGAATCAGCACACAAGTACAGAACTTCTCAAAAATAAAAGATAACAGGGAAATACACTAATCTTTTCTTAAATGTCAGTTCAAATCCATAGTGATTTCTTGCATCCATTCCTTTTTCATCTAGGTTGTTTTGTTCTTCTGAGGTGTGTCTTAATTATCATACAACTGTGAGGTAGAGGAACGGCATGTTTTTGTTCAGTGGTAGAGAAGTAAAAGCAGTTTATAGACAGATTATTTATCAAATTAAGAGAATTCTGGTTTTTGCCCTTTCTGCAAAACACAGCAAGAAACAAAACAGAAATGTAATGCATGTTACAATAGTCAACCTGTGGAAAAGCCTGAAATCCCAGGTGCCTTAATCACCTATCAACCATTTGCCTTATGAATGAAAGAGCAGTAATAGAACTAGTATTTTAATGTCATTATATGATGACAAAGGGTCCAAAGGTGAACAGAAAAAGAAGTTGAACTGGTCCTTGCTAAGATACAAATTATATTAAAATATTTGATCAAATATATGCCTCATTCTGCCCTCAAATACTTACTGCAGAGATTAGGATTTAATGGTCACCTTCTTACCTCAGAAATAAGTGACAAAAATAAGATGATGATGGAAAGAATCAAAAAAGTTAGAGCTTTGTAAGAAAATTGATATTGGCTAAAGAACTAGAACTAATACTTGAAACACAGAAAAGTAATTTAACTGAATAGGGAAAGCATAGATAGAGAAAAGCACAATGAGCCAAAAGGAATGAGTTACGGACAAATAACCAGCAGGATTTAAATAAAGAAATGGAATTTCAAGCAAATGGAAACTTTATATTCTTAGCCTTTGGATAGAGGGCAAGAACAAAAGAAAGAACAATATGAATGACTAGGGAAGGAAAAACTTTGGGATCTCTTCCGTGCAGTAACTCCTCCTCAAAGCATGACTACTTGGGCAGCTGAACCACATTTAAATACATCTAATTCCACTTATCACCTTGAAGAGTGTAAATAGATATAGTTACACTTGTCTTTGGTATGACATTGAGAAGATAACCAAACAAAGGGGAATATGTATAAAAGACAGTGTAAAATGAGGAAGACTGTAGGAATTTAGATTACATGAAAGAACTAAAGTATTGCAAAAAACTTCCCAGACCTGTGGCTATTTCAAATGTTTTTGATATTTCCTACATTTCAAAATAAGATTATATTTGCCTAATTATTATGTATTTAGATTTAAAAGGTAATACTGACTTCTACCCTTCCCTATGGTTGTGACAACAGGTTCCAATAAATACCAGAAAAGTTATTTGAAGTGATTTCTCAAATCTCTTAAGAAACAACATTTATGAATCTTAACAAAAAAAAAGTTTAATACACTTTTTTATTCTAACCATGTAATTAAAGAGTATTGGTTTTTTTGCCACTTGATTTTTTTTTAAATCTATAAGGATTTACATGAATCTTATTTTAAAGTTCTTGTACAACATCATAGAATCGTTAAACCAATTATGTAAAATAATAACCTAAAATCATGACTTGGAATAAAGCTTTCAGCTGCCAGCTAACAAAATTGCCTTAGAGACTGCTGCCGAAGGAAAAAAAAAGGTATTCAAACATAAAAAACAAGAGTAAAGTATACATGAATTGATCTTAAATCCTGTTTTATCACATACTTCTATAGTTTTCTTAATGATGCAGAGCCCTTTTCTAAATGACATATTACAAAGTCAGCAGAAAGAAATTGCAGTTAGGGACATGGCAGGATTACATGTTCTGTCACTAGCACTGTACAGCTGCAAATTATCTGATAATTTCATTCGCAGACAAAGAGTGATGAAAATGGCATTAAGGAATAGTGGAAAGGGGAGGAAAACTGCATGGTTAGAGTTTACCCGCATTTATTCACTATAGTACCTTCAAAAAATGGCTGAGTCGAAAATTAGTAAGGAGAAGTAATCATGTAGAGCAGCAATAGATTATGTTCTGGTTTTAGAGTAAAGAAGGAAAACTGGAAGTCTAGGATATGGAAAAAAAATCAGAAACCCAAAGACCTTTCTTCAGAAAATTCTACTTATTTCTTCTTTTGAAGAATAAGTTTAAGTTCTGAAAGACAAAACATGGGAAAAAAGCTTATAAACTATTATATTGCAAATAAAAGAGATGAATAGTGTCCTTTTTGGTTCCATGAAAGAATATATAACCCATAATTTTCCTCATGATATTATGCCCACAGTGTCACATAGTATAAAATTAACCTTCATCATGAGTTGTCAGTAATGTTATCTTATTTTAAATTAAATAAAAATTGAAGTAAAATATTACATTGATATATAACAAAAATAGATATTAATAGGTTTAAAATCAAAGCTTTTCCTTACTGAAGTGTAACATTTCTGTATTGTCAATTATAAAAGCAATAGTGCATAATTTCAGATAAATGAATATTTCACTTAACACTCTGGTTACAATTGTAGCCAAACTATTTAGTTATACTGTATGATACAGAACGATTACACCTCAGACTAAAATATAATATGGGCCTTAAAGGATTGTTTAGCTCTTAAACTTATATTTAACATTGGGGTAAAAATTACGTAGAAGGGAATACAAACAGACCTATCCCAGACACACTTTGTATGTGCTAAGTCAGTCGATGATCACATCCAAAATAATGACAAGAAAAAGACCTAGTGCTATAGTTTCCACTGCTGCTAGTAGTCCCTGGCAAAACTCAATTTTATTTTTTATCCTATTGTTCTATTTCATGTGTTTTAAAACAATTCTGAGCTTTCATATTGGCCAATAAATAACAGGGCATCTAAAAAACTCTTTGCAGTACATATATATTTCCAACATCTCTTCTTTAAATACATGCTTAGAAGGTAACCATCTCCAGCTTTGTTAGCTCTAAACATATTTTTGTCCATAGATTCCTACTTACAGCACTCTTGCCGTGGAAAAGTGAAACCAACTGGAGAATCCTTCCAAACAGTAGCAAATCTAGTAGAAGCCTATAACTAATGCAATCCAGTCACTTACCTGTACTTTGTAAATTAGGCGCGACTAGACTGGATCAATATAAAAACTTGCATCAATATTGAGGAGGTATCAAAAGTGGCAGGAGAAAGCAGGTGGCATTCTGAACACCAATCTAATAATAGTATGAGCACATTATGTATTTTAAGCATCGTAAAAATAATCCAAAACCCATGAATTTGGAGATTTTTATTGTGCTGATTTTGGTTTGAGGTTTTTTATGGGAGATGAAACAGAACACCTACACACCTGTGATCATTTAAAACATAATGGTATGTTCTGCAAATGTTATACTGAAAATGTACAATTATATTCTAAATATATGTCTACTACAGTTCTGTTTAGACAAGTTTGTTCATTTAATTACATTTTTCTTTTTGATTGCTAAGAAATGGTCATGTATAAAATTTGAGCTGTCTACCTTTCCTTGTTTGGTAACAACAATATTTCATATAACATTGTTTATCTATTCATTGTAATTAGAAAGGGTTTCTTACAATAAACAGTGGTTTGTAAGCTGATTATATTCCACTATTAAGGAAGAAGTAGTTTACCCAGAACCTTTCAGTATCCTTCATTTCTGATGTTTAAAATGTGGCTATCAATGTAATAACAACCATGACTTACGTGTGGTGAATAAACATCTAGTTATTGGATGGCACTTCCACATCACACAACCATGCCTCAGATTCACAACCACATCTCAGGAGTCACATAAGAGGAATAATACAGAAGGCCAAAACTGGTGGACTGACATGCAAATGTATCTGGCTCCATACTTAGCCTTAGCAAACAGTACTAATACCTCATTTTCAAGAGCTCTAAGCTCACACAATTGCTGCAAATGTTATGCTGACTTTTCAAAATGGATGCGTAAGTACACCTTTGCTTTAATTGGTCAGCCTGAAACTGCACACCATTGGCTCTAAAATAAGATTCCTACCAACCTCAAAATCAACTCCAGTTCAGCCTGTAAATGGATGCAATTTGTCTCTCCCTTTTGCTTTACTTTGCAGTGTGAAACACAAATTAAAGGTACTAATTGTAGTGTACTTGGGAAGGAAAAGCGTTTCCTGGATTCACAAAATAATTGTGTAAAATCTTGACAGCTCTGAAACAAAAATAATGGATGGAAATAGTTCATGGAACTATAATGTTACTGTATTTAATGTTACTCTCCACAGATTCTTGTAATATTAAAAACACAACAAGATTACCTTAGAAACAAACTTGTACCATTGCGTAACCAATCCTGTAGGTTTTATAAAATCAAAATGGCATCAAATTTATATGTGGATACAATTTTAAGAAAATCAGTGTATACAATTCCACTGATTTCATAGGCAAAATGTGAATTTGCTCCAACAGAGGATTTTGTCTTATACTTTCAGTGACTCACAATATAAATTCCCAAGAAAAGAAGTTACATGGATTTTGTTCTTAGAAATAAAAAATATTAATTTACATATTTTAAAATTCCATAGATATTGTTCTCATTTTTCTCACCATTTCAGTGTGATAAATAATAACATTTGGATTTTCTGAGGTTTTTCCATTTTCCTTCTTTTACGTATGATCAAAGAGATAGGTGAAAATAAGAAAAAATATGGAGAGAGTCATAGCCATTCTAGGCTTTAGATGATTTCATAAGGAGATGGTCTTAACATGATAAAAAATATTATAATTATATTATCAGAATATCACCTTATTTTTCCATTAATCAGGAAAAATGCAAAGAGAGAAAGCAAATTATCATTCCAGACATTGGAATGTAAATTTACATTGCCTTACCTACAGTTAGGACAACCCCAAATTATAAAGAAAGCCTCACTGGGATAAAGAATTTGAAAAATTCTGAAGATAATGCTTCAAAGTGACCAGAGCAGGTGTCAATAGCTGACTTGGGTTCATAGCCTGCTTTGCCAGTTTTCATGATATTGATTTGAAGTAGTGGAAGTGTAGAATTTCTGCCAAGGTCCCAAGACCTACAGTTGACATGGTTTGGATTTGTTGCACCCTGGAACAATGGACTGACCATTTATTAGCATTTGAAGTGCACTAGATACATTTCTGGAGGATATCTTCCATATCTATTTCTTAGAAGATAAATGTCTCATACTCCAATAACACTTTTTGAATTTTGATACAAACAAGTACAGTTCAGGAAATCTGGGATACAGATTTAAAAAATGAAGCACTGGTCTGTTGCAAAACACTGATACCAAAACACCAAAATAAAAATAGTGAACTGTAATTTTATGAATGTACATGGCATCAACACTGAAAACCTAATAGAGGATAGAAGTTAACACTTCAGTAGGCTGATTCCATTTTATGCCTGAATTGCACTTAGAAGATACAGTGCTGACTATACAATATCAAGAGAGGCAAACCCTCCTCTAACACCTCTCTTGAGCAACTGTAGTGCACATCTGAACTTAAATACTACTCTTGGCACCAGAACTATGCAAGATACCTTTCAGGCATCTAATGTAAAAGCTGTGGAGGAAGACATCCAATGCATACACAGCCTTTTCTAGGGGAAAAAAAAAATCTTTCATCAGCTGTGGGAGAGAATTGATTATTTGGTTTGTTGGGTTTTTTTTTAGTTACCTTTATTCCACCATCACTGAATTCCACCACCACTGAGATTCTATATTTTTTGCCTTCTCAGCCTGTTTGGGTATAACCCATATTGAGTTTCTAAGTGACTGAGAAATAAATATCACCAGTATGTTCACTTCTCTGCTTTCCATAGATATAATTTTTCACCAATATAGTTATTCATGATTAAAAAAATTGAGTTTTACAAAAAACCCACCCAAACTTAATATAGAACAAAGAAGTTCCTTGAATTACCTCAGTTATCATAACCTAATAACAAAGATACTATCATATAGCTTAGTAACTATGAGAAAACCCCAGTCCAAAATGATTCCTGTCAAATTGTATTCTGAAGCAGTAGCACATTCTCTTTCCATAGCATATCTAACATGACCATAAAATGCTCAACTTTCAGAGGATTATTGCAACTCCACTGTTTTAGATTTTTTTCAAAAATTGTATTTAAAAATCTCAAAGAATTGGGTCCATTCCTTAGGGTAATCAGCATTGACATTTCCCTTTAATGGATTAACAAAGCAAATTACCAGACGTCTGTCTTTCTGCGTTCCTTCTATCCTGATTATAATGAATTACCCATCCTTCTCTTGTGCACAATTTGAGCAGAGCACTGTGATAGAGCCTTGCTCCCAGCGTATCATACAGATATACTGCCTTGACAAAATCTCTGAAGTTATGTGCTTGGACATACTGTCTCTGATCTCTAACATGTCACCACAAGGAGAACGCTAACAAAGATCAAAGGTAAAGAACAAACTTGAACCGGTAAATGAAGACAACCTTGACAGGGATGTATGGAGAGGCAGTAGCAGACCTGAGAGGTGAGAAGCTAGATCCTTATTCCCCTTGTGTCAGACAGGGAATAAACAGCCAGGAGCTGTAACAATGCCCTTGGGTTTTCAGGAAAACCATTTCAGAAGTTAAAGACAAAAATCTAAACTTTTTTGTCTCAAGAAAGCAAACTAGAAAGTTGAGCTTTTGGACACTTTACTAGATGGATCAGTCAGAGTCTCCTAGTACAGGACTGGTATAATTTTTGCAAAGATTTTTGCTTGAAGCTAGATTGTAGGTGTTTTATCTCTTCAATACCTTACACCTTGTTCAGACCAATTTAGTGAAAACATTTTTACCATACTAGAACGCCCACCACTGCAAAACTGTATCCAAGCATTTTGGTTTCTCTTCAAACTGCCCACCTATATTCTGCGTATTAAGAAGTACTGATTGATGGGTCTGTATTGATTTGTGAACTTTTACAGGTATTACAGTCTCAGCACACTAACTCTTTGTGCTGAATCTTTATATTCTAGAAATTTTTTTTATGAGTCTCAGTTGCTAGAGGGCATATTTAAATGGAACTGAACAAATATTTCCTCATCTGTTTTCACAAAGAAAGAAGTTGTCTGATGTATTTTTTACTTCAAATTTATATGACAACTCATGTACTCACAGCTTTTTTCCATTTTGTGCACTTTCACAAAATATTGGATGAACAGCTCAAGAGCCCTTTATTGTCTTCACAGAGAGCGTATAAAAAAGACAGCAACAGGCACGATTTCCAAATGCTTTTAACACACATCAAGCCTGACCTTCAAGGAAACACCTCTAAGATAAGAGTCAATATCTCAGAAGCTTGTTTCTTTGCCTAGGCATGTTCAGAGAAGATATTTTATAGGATTTATTTTTATTTGTGTGTTCCTCTATGAGCTTTAATTTTGCTGAGGGCGACAGGAACCGTTTTAGTTGTCAGCTGAGATCAGGACTGTAGCTACACCTGTCAGTGCAGTAATTATGTTGAAAACAGTGAATTTAGTTCATGTGCAGTCACAGAAACTAACTAACAACAGAAATACATCCATTTTCAACACAAAATAAATATACGCATAGTTTGCTTTAAATAAACTGAGATTTCCCTTCCAGTAGTATGTATTCATATGTATGGAAAGAAGCACACAATTAACGAGTAAGGCTGTGTTTACATCTATCCATCTTAAGAATCAGAACCTTCATTTTGCATTATTAACTTGAGTCTCATGGAAAGAGAATTTGGGAGGGGTGAAAAATAGCCTTACAGGTGAAACTTTAAGAAAGTAGGAAATTATGGAAGTCAGGTTTTGAAAATGAATTGAGATTCCAGATTCTTATTAGCTGATATTCTGTTTGGACTACTGCAAGGTTTTTTTGGGTTTTGGGATTTTTTTTGGTTTTTGGTTTTTTTGGGGTTTTTTTGGGTAGGGGTGATGGAAGGGAAGAGGGGTGGTGGTTTTATTTGTCCTTTTATTTCTAAGGTGAAAGAATTAAAATAAACTTTTTTTTTATGTTTGCGCTTTCCTTTTCTTTGAATCCTCAGGTTTGCATACAAAAGTGACTAACAGTTGATCACAGTCCTCAAAATTTTGAAATACTGTGACAATTCGTTGCGTTTAAGTATTTCCAAGGTGGATATCAGGTCCTCTGGGACATTTCACTTCTTCTTGTTAAGTACAGAAAAATTACACATGGAGATATAAGAATAAGCATGTCAAAATTACCATTAAATAAATAAATAAAACATTTTACCCTGAAAACATGACCACTAGTAATTTTGTTAGTTTTTCACAACTGATTTTGGGCCTTCAACTCATATAAAAGTATCAGATCCCCAAAATTTTAACCCCAACTGAAACAATTTAGTTTATCAATATTAAAATGTTTTCTCAAAATACGAAAAAAATACGAATATGGTGAAAAAATATATTGAGTGCTAAAATGAAACAAAATGAGAGATATACTTCAACATTTTTTACAAAATTTTTCAATTTTAAATCCTATAAAAATCCAGCATTTTTGTGGAAAAAAATTAATAAATAATATTTTACTAATAAAAAAATATTATATTGAGAAATTTTTCAACTACATTTACTAGGAATGTTCTACATGTCAGATCTGACTGTAATTTTTTCTAAGTGCTATCTTATTATTTGTAATAATTGAAAGCACCTAAAATCATCAAACTGACATAATGTATACACAATAAACTTGTATAATGAAACATCAGATGTTCATCCTTCTACTCTGTAATAGAGAAACAAAACAAAAAAAAAATTTCAGTTCTCTGAAGTGTGATGTCAGAAATCAGATTTTCATAAACAAACCCTTTAGATCATTGGCTAGATAGGAAAAACCCCCAATATTTATGTAATTGCAATTCAGCAAGAGTGTGAGTTATACAGGTGTTCAGTTAAAAACTAATGAAATTAGTTTCTAGTCCCCCTCTTTGCCCAGTGGCTTTTTCCATTTCCTAATATTTGTAGGCTATTGCCTACAAAATTGAGGCTATTGCCTCAATTGTTTCTATTTTTTGCACATTGTTTCTGGGCTTTCCTAATCTCTTCTGCATTTACCAATGCTTTGTAAGTAGCAGCTATTATTTATGCTAAGGATAGGGAAATACGGAAATTAAAATCACAATATCTAAGTCCTTGGCAGAAACAATGAACTTGACCTTTTGCTTAGATGTCCACAGACTTTTTCAGGTTCTTCAGGGAACCTGAGCAATAATTGCTAGCTCTTAATACAAGAGCTCTTGTCCTCCTTGCATGATATACCTTGCCTCTGTCAAATTAAAGCATTTGTGGGGAGCCAAAACCTTTATTACAGAATAGCAACAGGACTATAAAATGTTTTTGTGTTTTTTTCTGATATCGATTTGGGTTTTTTTCCAGGGACTAATGAATAATAATGTAACAAGGTAACAATGGGATATTTATCTCACAATTATGACAGTCTGTCTCTGAGGTTCTCTGTATAGCCACTACATTCATGAAAAGCAGAATTGTAAAGTCCCTTAAATGCTACATTTTAAAGACAAGCACACCTTTCCATGACAATGACGTTTCTATGTTATTTTGGTGGCAATGGGGGAAGGTGGGAGAGTCGTTTGCTTTAGTTGGACTATTTTTAAAAATTTATTTCTCCCACATTTTTGCTGGCTAGGATATTATAATTAATTTTCTATTACCTGCAAGACTTAAGAATTCTTGAGGGAATATTTTTTACTTTGATTATTCCACAACATATTGGCATTGCTGCCGTTTACAATGTAAGTCTAGCAAGCATGCTGAGAGAAATGAGATGAAAATTCTTGGAAATGTTCTGCACTATGCACAAAATTCCAGAGTCATACGGTGAAATCTTCACCACTGCATGAATATACACTCAGTTTTAATCACATCATGATAATGGCAGAGCAAATGAAAGGAAAAATCTTTGATTTTCTAGGTAATTATCTTACCACTTAAGTCCTGTTGTGATTGACTAAGTCAGTATTGTACTTTACACAGATTCTTTCACAGTGTCATTTCATTCAGAGTATAGTCTACATGAAGAACCTCTAACATGTTCTCTGATTTTGTCCAATATTTTCCCCTGCAGACTTCTTTAGAAGTTGCTATTTAGCATTAGAAGATGTCTCAATAGCATTATTTGTAAGATATTTGGGGGTATCTGATCATCTATCTAGCCATTAGCAATCTTTTCTGCTCTATTATTGCTAATACTCCCCATTATGTATGGAACAGAGAAATTAGTAATAGAAAAAACTTGGAAAAAAACCCAGACATGACAACCAAGGGCCACATCTAGGTACTGTTTATAGCAAACTATTTTATACAAGCACAGCACAAACAAAATGTATGCTTTTGTTGCTTGTTTCCACTTAAATCTATACACACCCCAGTAGCAAGAAGTGTGTGGGAGGGATTATTTGTTTGGTTTCGCCTGTTTGTTTTTGTGTGTATATTAATTTTTCACAGGTGGTCTGGTAAAGGGACTCCAAGCAGCTTTAGATCTATCCATGCCTTAGGATTCTAACAAGGATCTTTGACCAGGCTTCTAAAAGCCAGGACAGACACTAAGCACTTCCCTCATTAGGTTCTCTCAGGTCTAGATTCTAAAGATATTCAGAAATCATGTTTAAAGTTTATGTCCAAAAGAAGACAACATAAAATTGAGTGAAAAAAACCCAGAATTTGTCAGAGAAAGGAAGAATCACACAAAAAACTACAGTACACAGCAATCATAATATAAAAGAGAAGCCTCCTGGGCATTTTTTACATTTGAAAAATCCTAAAAAATCATCATATAAGTTGACAAGCTATCCTAATTACTAAAGAATTGCTAAAAAATAGAGGTTTTAGCCACCTGACCACTTGATCACGTGAAAGGAGAATGAAATGGTACTGAGCACAGGAAACAGCAAATTACTCCCTGTGAGAGTTAAGCCCTACAATACATGAAAACATGTGTGTTCATAGTTTAAGAAAACTCTAAATTCATTCCTCTCAAAACCTAGGAAAACTTTTAAAAGTATTCTCACAAACCTTCAAGACCACAAACTGCTAGGGTTTGCCCAAATCTGCTTGACTAGTTTAAACATCGAAAAGCCAATACCTGGAGACAGGAATTTCTTGCTGCATATATGCTTGTATCATCATTCTGTACTCTGCATGTAAAGAGGGAGAAATTTCTTCTTTTTCTGAAGTGTCAAACCTAATGAATACCTCAGCCACTTCCTTGATCTAATACTAGGCCCTTATCAGAACCTGTTCTCCTATATCAACAAAGCTCAGTGAAATCTTCTGAAGAGAAGTGACATTAAAATGGCAAGTAGGGAAAGAAAGTTTCCTAATCTGAATTACTGTATGTCTCTCAGAAATCCATTTTCCTTCTCATCTTGTGAATCTGTCTTTTAGACTACAGTTCTGGGATTAAAAGGGTATCATCTAAAGCAAGCACATCTCAGTGCTAAATCCAACCAGAAGGAATAGGTAATACATTCAAATTAAACATTTCTGTTCCTCGTGAATATTTTTTTCTGTGAAAACATCCTGTCATCTTATTTGTATACAGTCATGTTTAGTATAGATTCTGATAGTGTACAAAATGAAATAAAAGACATGACCCTTGATTACTTTTGTATTGACTCTTACCTTAAGTGCTATGTTTTTAATTCTATTATAATAGATAAAAGGAAAAAAAAGCATAAAACATGGAATACTTTTTAACACTCAGTCAAATAATTGTAAACACCTTACTATCAGATTGGAGCCAAGAAAGAAATCCAATACAATAAAAGAAATCAATTCTAAAGCTGAGCACAGGTTGACTTAACTTGTGATTTGGTGCTGGTTTTATGCTAATTGCTTTCTCAAGGAGGAAGCAGAGCTCAACATATAGCAGTACTAGAACCAATTGATACCAGGTTTATGGTCTTATGAGAGGCTTATGTGGCACAGAGAGCCGCAATGCACAACTGTGTTAATTGCTCATGGAAACACACTTCAGCTTTCCAGTGTTGTGAGTGTATTTCTCTGCTAATGCTCACTCCAGACTGTCTCCTTAGAGAAAACTCAGCCAATTTACAGACTGTGCCAAACCTGAGTGTAGTTCTTTGAAGAATTTCACTCTAAGAAATGAAATCAGCTAACTTAGAATGTATTACATCACTTTGATTAGAATAATTCTTGTCGTCCTCACCAAACATTGATTTGTGGCCCCAGAGGTGCAAAGCCAGAGACTCAAAGATAATTATATTCAACTCCCATTTGAAGAGTTGCATTAAATGAATGCAACGAATTAAATTACTGATCTCTTGAATGAACATTAATATTGTACAGTGAATATGGGCCAGATTCAACTTCTCATATAAAATATCCTCTTAAATATGTCTTCTGTAGAATAACACATCTGTAAAAGCAGGTGCCAGTGCTAGCACAGAAATCCAAAAGAAGTTAAATAGGAAAAGTATTCATTCCCATTTTAAGACTCATTCTGAAAAACACTTTTTCCTGAGAAAAAGCACTATAATTTCCTAATGATACCCCTTCCTTAACAGTGAAAATTCCTTAGCTATCACTTCATCTCTTTCCATGCTCTAGGTGGCCTTTAGCGCAAAGTCTATCCTTTCTGAGAATTGCTGGTTTCTGTGAGTTTTTTAGTTTGAACTGCTAAACTGCAGAGCTCAAACCTTAGATTAAGTGTATTTTGGCAGATTCTTTAATCAGATTGTGGTTAATATATCTACTCTGGCATATGACTACAAGCTTTTTTATTCTGGCAGATTTTTCTTTGTTTGCTCGTTTGGTTTGGTTTCTTTTTTCCATCACCACAATGGTAAATTTTTCAAGTGACAGAAAAATTTTGGCCGGTCTTGCACATAGAATTAATATCCTTCAAAGGATCATTAAGAACCAAATTCCTAGAGATATTGAGGCATGACAACACTTTCCAAGCTATACTTTAGATGTCTTGTAGCCTAATAAAATACTTTCTCATTATTTTAGTTTCTTATACAATACAAAGTAAGGTGAAGAGTGTAGGTTGGGTAGAACAATTTCACAGTGAACTGCTTAATTTTCTGGTAGCAAACTCTAAGAAGAAGGTGAGTCCCCATGACTGAATCAAGAAACTTTTGCTGATATTTTTGTTCAGTGTGATAGGGAAAAAAGAAAGGGAAGGGGAAGGGGAAGGGGAAGGGAAAGGGAAAGGGGAAGGGGAAGGGAAAGGGGAAGGGGAAGGGGATGGGAAGTTATTTTCTATAACTTTCCTTTAGACTTGTTTTTAAAATAATTTTATACTTCAACTTTTTATTTATCTTGACCATCTGCTGTTATAAAAAGTCATTGGTTGTTTTGATTTTTTCATTCTATCTTTGAAAGAAAATTGATATTGAAAAAAAAAGAATTCATTTGTTGACTGCCCCAAAAACATTCAGAAGTGTTTATATTTTGCTTGAAAAGGGTCAGAAAGTAAAATCTCTGCAACTTGGTTACTTAATTCCAAGAGCCAGTCTTATTTTTAGAATTATTTTACCTTGGTATGGAAAACAGCTCAGTGCATTTTCATAAAGTTCTTTAGTTTCCATGGCAAATGGGGTCATTATTTCCAGTTGAAACTGATGGGTTTTATTTATACTTTTGAAACACTTTTATTATGATGCCAACAAGGCATGCAGAAACAAATGCACCACAGGTCTATTGTTAATAATTGTTAGTTCTTAAAGCAAAATTACACAAGGTCAATATAACCTTGCATTAAAACCTATTGAAAACAATGAATGATATATTGCAGGCAAATAACTGACATTCTTAGCTGGAAATAATAGAAAGGCTTTGGTTATTAATAAATTAAAAGAAAAGTCAGGAGGAAGGAAGGGGGCAAAAATTGGGGATTTAACCCTGAGAATATATCAAATGCCTCAGAAATTCTTATCTGCAATAAATGAGCAAATTAATAAAGCAAACAGCTAAAATTTTACTAGCTGGTTTGCTCAAATCCTTTACTGTAGGTAAAAATGTCAGTGTTCTTTACGTAGAACTGGTTTGTCCCTTTGTGATTTTCCCTATGCTATATCATTCTGTGAGGCATACCGACATCTATCTAGTGATAGTCATAGCTAGAATATTGCTGGAATAAAGTAATAATTATTATAGAAAACACTGGAACATCTGGAGGGTCTAAAATGTGTACATTTAATGCATGTTTAAGGAAAATAAGAAAATAAGCTTGACCCCCAAAATGATTTGCCATCCGTTTTCTCTGACACTTACCATGGTTCTTTTTATGGGACTGTCATAAGGAAGTTAAGTTCAATAAATATTTGGTTTTGCACAGTTTGATCCAAAACATGCAAAACTGAACAGTGATTTCCCTTCTGTAAGACCTTAAGTGGTCGTTTCGAAATACTATAAAAAAGTGATCTGTTCTCTTCTAAATTAGACGCAACGTTCCTGAGGGTGCTTTGTTAGCATGCCTTCAGCTGGTATAAATCAGCATGGTGGTTCCACTAATGGAAATGGAACTGTGACAACTTTTATCAGCTCATTCCTGTGCTCCTCCTCCTTAAAAACTCTATACACTGAAGTGTCTGGTAGTACTTTGCACTGAGAGAATCAGTGTCAATTGGCATTAACTGAGTCATGCATTTTTTCTGAAGCAAATAGAAAAGCTATCTTCTGTACACTTTCCTCTGCACGCCCCGAGCCCAATATATACAGCTTTTCAGAGGCAAGTGGGAGGCTTGCTGAATGGAAATGACTTCTTTCTCCACACATCCCACATTTCTATCCTTTCTGATACTATTTAATCTGTACAAAAATTCTTCAACTGCCTCTTGAGAATGCTAGTGCTTTAAATGAGCAGTATTTGATATCACAAGAGTAAATGGGACTGGAAGCAGGCCTGTATATGTTTGTATAGAAACTAACTTATATAGAAACTGAGTACGCTAATTTCTGTTTGTGTTTCTGCAGGGAAACCAGAGAATATGAGCAGCACAAATATAATTGTTCAACAAACAGATCCCTACACCAACGGTGATAGGGTTTAATAACCCTACAAGGAACAATGCAAATTCTTTGGAGAACAATGTCAGGTCATATTTCATAGCCATATTTAAATGCTGAAAACAGCAGCTGTATGCTGAGCCAAGGAGGTCAAGAGTGGCAGTGCCCACTATCAGTGGTACCAATATTAGGGGGAAAGACTTGTTTCTCCTCTTTGTCCAGTTTTGGGTATCCCATTTATTAAACAGTTTCGACAAGCCATGGAATACAATGAAATCTATCTCACCAACCTCAGTACACATTGCTTTTCCTGTTAAACAATGTAGGCTTGCCCTGCATAAAACGGGTTCCTTTGCATACCATTCAGTGCTTGCACAGTGTGTTTACCATAGCAAACTACCCTTATCCAACTGACCTGAACGTCAAACATTACAACATGTGTAAGGAGAGAATTAAATAAGCAAACAGAGCAAAATGAAAACAAATGCTATGCATTTCAACATTTGCCCCAAATTAGAGGATAGCATTTCTATGTGTCCAAATTTTAAGCCTTAGTGTCATTCCAGTTCCCTTCATTGCTCTGACAGATCGTGTCTGGAGGGTTACAATGCTACTTGCAATCTCAGAGACTAAAAACAACAACAACAAAAAAACCCCATGCAAACAAACCCCCCTATTCCTGCCAAATCTGATTATTACTTGAGTTTCAGCTTTTTAAGACAAATACAAGTAACACTGAAATTTAAAAAAAGGCAAGTATAACACTATAAAGTACATGCTTTTATGAATAGTAGCAAATTTGATGTTTACAAAGTGCTACTGTAATGCAAACCTCAATTTCATGGTCCAATAGTAGTAAAAGAAGTGTGGACAGAAATCAGAGAAAAAATACATTCTATAGGTGAAAAAATGGTGCCTAAAATGTCAGGTAGGTTTCTGAAGCTGTACTAGTTGTTGGTATCTGTTTCTCACTGAGAAAGGATCTAGCTCAGTCCCATACTGGAGGGTTTTTGAACCAGTTCTCAGTCGTGGCATGGTTACATGGCATGTTCTCTAGTTAAGCCACTTTGTCAAATTGGTCCAATGGAAACATCTCTTTTGTTTGTTTGTTTGTTTGTTTTTGTTTCTTTGGTTTTTTTTGGTGGACTGGTTTTCCACATGCTCAGCTCATAAAGCTAAGCTGCAGAGCAATCGCTGCTCCCAGAACTAGAGCAAAGGCAAGAAATGTAAAGTGAGAGAGTGGGACTCCTCTTGTGGCAACAACCCACACATACAGCAGATAATCCTTAATCAAAAGCTAATGGTGTTTTGCCTTTGAGATTCCACTTACTTACTGGCAAGAGTTTTTGGAAAGCTATTTCAAACTACGTTTTTCTCCCCAAAAAATGAATCTATTTATTTAGTATATTTATCTACTTGGTTTATATATATATATATATGTATATATACATAATTATAGAATACTGAATTCTCAGTATTTAGTAGCATGTCCTGCAATATTTTCACTTGAAAGACCATGCAGATTTTGTGAATGAGGAAGAAAATTAACATTTTAACCTGCATTACACATATAAGGAACAGCACATACCAAGGTGGAATATGACCTTACAAAAACAGTATACTAAATAAAAACTTTTTGGTTCTTAAACAACAGTATTATGAAATGTTTCTCGTTTCTTTCATTTTCTTTTTCTATTTCTTTTCCTTTCCCTTTTCCTTTTCCTTTTCCTTTCCCTTTTCCTTTCCCTTTCCCTTTCCCTTTTCCTTTCCCTTTTCCTTTCCCTTTCCCTTTCCCTTTCTTTTTCTTTCCCTTTTTTTTCCCTTTCCTTTCCCTTTCCTCTCCCTTTTTTTTCCCATCTTTAGGGCCAATTTTAACTTTACACTGTAGGATTTCCATAAAAAGATAGTATGTTTTAGCCAAAAGGCTAAAATGTGCTTCATTTCTAAATGAGCATGCTGAATCAAGACATCTGGCCTCATTATCAATGTGGCTTCCTAATGGCTAGGGAGTGCCAAGACAAGTGATTGATTACAGGTACCAAAGGGTGGCATTGCAGAGTCCCATCTGACCTTGGACATGGAATAAGCCTTTGTCGGAGGCTGTGGCTGTGTGAATACCACAGCTTTGAGCAGCAGTCCTGCAGCATTCTGTCCTCATATCTGAGACACAGCCAGAGGCACATACTTGAGATTAAAACTCTTCGCCTACGTTTAGTCTTGAAAGCTCATACCCATGCTCCAGGCACATGCTTTCGTTCAGTACTGATTTCTTCAGTCAAATCCTCCACCTGTCTCCACCCAAAGCTTAAATATAGTCTTTCTAAAATACCACCGAAGGTGTGATACTTTTGGTTCACAATTAAATTCTTTTGAAGTCTCATGTCTTAGGAGCAGAAGGGAACACAGTACAGCTATTTGCATTAAATAGAAAGCAGACAAATCACAATTAAATATGAAAATAAAATACATTGGAATCTGCTTTGTGTTCTAGTCTTTTTGTCACTGAAAACCCACCAGATCTTCCTGTCTTCATGTAGGGAGGATGTGCATGATTTGTCCTTTCTGCTTTGATTAATTCTGCTATTAGAGCATATTGTCCTTCTTCCCAATGTCTTTGTCTTCCCCTTCCCCTCCCTGCACATCTACTCTTACTGTCAGTGATCCTTTGTCATCTACGGCAAGATCTCGGCTTACCCTGAGTACTTTACATCTCCTCTCTTGTTTCAGAGAAAAGGAAGAAATTTCATCTTCCAGGATGAGCAAACCCATGGCTCAAGGCAATTCACTTAGATGAGAGAAATACAAATGACTACTGCTGTTACAGCCTCCTGACCTGTGATGAACAGACAAATGAAAAGGCATTTCATGATTCAGCAGTGTGCCAAGTGACAATTTTAAATCATCAACCAGAATTTGTAAGTTTTAAGAGCAAATATTTATAAAACTATCACACAAGGAAATAAGAAAGCCCTTAGGAGTTTTCATAAGAGCAAATTAGAGCCTTCACTTCTATCGCCCTTCTCATAATTTAAGCAAGCATAAACACACAGTAACATAAGCTTTACAGTCAAAGATAACCTTTACCTCAGTCCTTCAGCAGGCATTGCACAGGTATGAAATAAGTGAAAATTGGATAATTAGACTACAGAAATTGAATGGAATGCTGTTACTCATTTTGATTAAACTCTTTCACCACATCTTCCAAACACTGCAAACTACAGCACAGCTGATAAAACCAAAGTGCTTAATAATTCTATTTCAGATGAAGGGTCATATTAACATCAGTTGAGAATTTTGCAGACATTTTAAGTAGAAGCCTAAAAGGAATGACAAGCAAACTGTAAATTTACTCATGCTACATCAACTTACGCTACTTACCAATTTAGTCACGTCATACTTTATAATCTAAGAAGTCAATTAATATAGATGGCATGAACCAAAAAAAAAGAAAAAAAAGTTTTGCATATATTTAACTTTTAGCTTAACCATAAATTGTATCAATATTTTTCTTTTGATAAATCTAATAAAGAGAATGAAAAAAAAAACCTCTTTAGTTCAAGATAATTTTATTTTTCACTTATCAGCTAAAGCAGTCATACTTCGGGTTTCCGCTTTCCAGTTTTTCTAACAGTAGGAGGGAATTTCCTCCAAGGTCTTATCAGCTTGAACCACAACCCCTGCACTGGTTTCTGGTTCACTGACAAATTACACTCCCTTAATCCTCATCCAGGAAAGTTTTAATGAAGGCACATTGTGAAATTACACCATACATGACAATTTCTACATGTACCCAAAGTGTGAATCCCAGCCTTCCTAAATGGCAGACAAGGCTTTGCACTGCAGGTGGAGAGAGAGATCTCCTTACAACTTCTGAACTACCTTTCCCTTCACTCTGGCTGACGTGGGTTGCTTCCTGTGCTTACCATTTTATTTACTTGTACTAGTGAAAAAAACACTGGTTTTAAAAATTTTTCATGATTCTCAGAGCATTTTCAAAAAGGGCAGAAGAATGATTCATCATAAAGACCAAAACAGAATGCACTAAACATCTCTCACTGAACACTGCACGTGTGTGAATCACAGTAGTCATTTTACTAGCAAATCCCAAATTCTTGGCAGGAAAGACAGGTGTCATGACTGCTCAGTAGGAGGCTGGGGCTACAGCTGGTTGCGCAGGGGCAGGTGACTGCACGGATTCTCAGCCCTCCACTGCCCTGTCCCTGCCACACAGGGTCTGGCTCAAGGGGACAGTGCATGCGCTGGGATCAGGCTGAATCTTCTCAGAGGCATTTGGGTTTATTTAAAGAGGACATTTAAGAAATGACTAATGGTTGTGAGGAAGCTAGTGGTGAGGAGAATGGGGAGTCATAGAGGTGAGGCAGAGCCCTAGAGAAACAAGTTGACTCAGTCACCCTCAGAGGGCACAGGATTGTCAATTAGGTTTGGTACAGAAGCTGCTGTAAGGAGAGGCTATGTACTCTTATCCCCCTTGTCCTTACAGCGACAGCAACAACATCCATATTTGCAAAAACAGCACAGAACACACCAAAAGGCACAGCCAAAACTAGCAGTGGCCTCACATTTCATACTCTCCTCCATCACATAACTACATGCACCTGGCACATAACCCCCACAGTGCACCAAAGGCCATACACTGCATTCTGATAAGATCAAGCAGTAAAAAGATCTGCCCTGTCCATTTTGAGGATGACACTCTCTTTATCTTAAAATTCTCCTTGCTCTTCTCCTGGAAGAAAGGGTTATGTCTATGGAGTCCTAAGGGCACACTGATCCTCAAGTTTCCTTCTTGCCACCCAGAAAATAATCATGTTGCTGACTTGGCCCTCTCAGCTGGACTAGAGAATAATTGTTCCATTATTTAATCCTCAAAACTACTTTGAAACATGAATCCTTTGGTATTTTATAATTGTTCCTTGGGATAGCTCCTTGCAATGATTGTAAGTCTAATAATATCCATTTTCAGGACTTACATGTCTACCAAAAACATCTCAAGAGTCTTACAGTACATAACTACTGTGTGACATATTTTTCAGGATTTGAAAAATGAAAGACTTCACATATGTGTCTGCTTACATAAGGCATATTTTCATTATTTATCCAGCTGTGTTTAAAATCGCCAAAAAAAGGAGGCTTGCAGGCTCCTCATTTCAATGTTCTTGATACCAGTTCCAACTGCACCTTCACTTCCCTCCACCAGATATTTCTCCATTGTTTTAAGACTTCTAAAATTTTCTTTTTCATAATTTGCACAGCAATTCTGCCGAAGTGCCATCACCATCTCGTCAATGTAAAGGAAAGCTAAGAACATATTAAAAAACATAGGATGAATGGGATCTTCTCCTGTTCTAGTAAACTTGTAGAATTGATATAGTGGGACTTAGGTTCTTGAAAAATATTTTGTATTCTGCTTGACAGATTGTACTGAAACTTGGAGATTTCCTGGGCATTACTATGTCATATTCTTCCACAAGTGAAAATAACAGTGTCTGGATCATGATGAGGGGAATACTCACTGGGTATGTAGAAACCCTCCACAACCTAAGCTTCACTCAAATTCTTACAAAAAACCACAAAAAAGGTCAAATACATTTTCTAGTTTTGTTGTATGTCATGCTTCATCCATGTTTACCTCACCACAGGAGAAGTTTTAAAGTGGCAGGGGATTTATTACTGGTTTAAAAATACATAGCAAGAATAAATAGACTTAGAAGCAGTAAAAACCACCAAAAAAAAAAACTGGTGCTGTCATAATTTCCAATTATTGGACTCACAGCAACTATAGTAAATACTTGCTTCTGCACATAACATGGCAGCTAAATTGCCTACCAAAACATTAACATATTTCTCCATAGTAAAAATAAATATTAAAGCAGTACTTTAGAAAATGCCTATCTCCTCAAAGGAAAAATCTTACATCATCTTTTTCTGTAGAACCTTGGACACTTGTTGCCATCTTGCCTGGCAGCAGTAATAGGAAGTGCTGCATGATCAGAAAAATATTAATCCATACTGCCAGGTGAAGCTGTTTAGGAGTCTGTGACCTTTCACAGAATATCCTGTTGACCAGCACAAGATGATGTAGCCAGTTTTCTTATGTGAAAAAAGCTTAATTTTTGAAGAAAGATATAAGAAATAGCTTACTGGGGGAAAAAAAGTCATATAATGCTTAGCAGAGATGGAAATCCTTTTATGACACATAACAGGAGCAATAAAATTCTCTTGTCAAATAAGTAGATTTATAATGACCATGTGTCTGTGAATACTTAATTTCTAAGAGAAATGGGGCCTACATATTCTGCTGGCAGTTCTTCCTTCGTATGTACTACAATAAGGTTGGACAACCACACTGGATATTTTTCTTGTATATGACAGAAAATAAATTCTTACATGTTTGAACATTTATCCTAACTAAGAATAGGAAGAACAGCTAAGATGAAGCTCGCCTCAATCTTTTGATTCAGTTAAAACATGACAGAACCTTGATGCATCTTAAGCAGTGAAATGCAAAGAGGAATTTAACAATTTAAACTTGTGTTTATGGCTCAGACCTGAGCTTGGCAGAATGGAAGCCACTGAAGCGGATCTCTTCAAAGGCCTAGTGTTTTGGATTGAAATGTGTATCACCAAGTAAACTGGAAGAGGAAATGGGTCTGATCTAGAGTTTCAAGTTTTAGGCAGCTTGAGTGCTCAAGAAATGCATGTGTGAACATCTACAAATTTGCATTTATGGAAAATGGGCTAAATTAACTGAAGACATGAAAAAGGAGAATAGATAGCAAGAGGATGTTGAATAATCTAGGGGAAGAAGATGAAATAGAAGAAATTAATCATATACCGTCTTATAAGATTATAAATTTTTTAAAAAACAGACCAAAAAAACCACCAACAAAAAAACCCCTAAACCAACAAATGTCTTCCGAATTCAGGAACTGTATAGCTGTAATAGGAAGCTCAGAATTTGTAACAGTAAAAGCAAGTAAATATTACAAGGGTTTACTGGAGGCCATATTTTACTCACCTTTATTTATTCTGGATAGCATCTAAATTTACTGTGGATAAAAAGCGCAGAACAAGTTAAGAATCTCGCTGAGCCATTATTATGAAAATCAGATTCAGATTAAAAAAATTAAACTGGGCCAATCTTTTTGTAGCACATGCCAGCTTTTCAAATCTGATATCCAACTGCTAAGGAACTGAAAAAAACAGATTTTTGGGGGCTTTTCATATTCAACATTTTGCATTCACTGAAAAACAGCAATTTGAGCTTAAAATTCAAAAATTCAAAAGTCAGCTTTGCTTGAAATACTACAAATAAAGAAATTCACAGGAAGAGTAAATAATCATCTTGGACAAAGCAGAGTATGGTGGGGCCTAGAATTACTAAGAGCCTGAAGTGAACTGCCTCATTCCTTTCCTTATCTCTGAAGTCTCCAAGGTAGACAGCCTAAACCAAACAACACATAATTTTTATTAGGATGTTAACCAGAAGAATTTCCTTCAGAACAGAAAATTTAAAATTCCCAGGTTAAAAAAAAAAAA